>JAHLWY010000208.1:0-215184 GCA_020002185.1 Paraescarpia echinospica
TTTATCCCGATGCTCTGCTATTTAGGCCGATTTCCAGTGGTTGTAGAAACCTTGCAGGAGAGTTGGTGAGCTGCAATCTCATATGTAGCACAGTAAAACGTTGTTTAAGAAAATGCACATGCATTATCTGTTCTCATTTTGTCCCTACCACCCTCCCCCAGAATGAGAAGAAGAAGATATGAACTATGATAAAACTGTATTTGTTAACAAGGTACATATGCATGCATTTTGATTTAAAAACAGTAGTAATGACAGTTAAAAACAGTAGTAACGACATAATACTAATATAACTGGAGTGACGGAATAGCTGCAACATTTATTGTAAAACATCTGTATACCTGTTATTTTACTTTATATATATTATTTTATACCTAAGTTTTTTATTTTAATCTTGGTCATATCTTTATATTGCATTGATAATTATGTATACTGCTGTTTTACAGTTTCTCTGGTTCAACCAGTGCAGTAGGGATTCCATTACACATTAGTTATAACTCATTGTTTGACACAGGTTAAAACCTACATGCAACTGTCCAGTTTAACATGGGTCTACTGGGTTAATATTGTTGACACAAGCCTCTGCCAGTGACCAATTACAGATTAGTCACAGTTGTCATCAAACAATAGCAGGCTGAGAATCTAGCTCCACAATGGGGTGGGTGTAATACACAATCAATTGGCACTCTGCCATCCTAGTCCAGGCAGAAACAGACAAAATATGAAAATGTGCCCTTAGAATGATTCAATCAAATATAAATTTCTTGTGTACAGTGACCCTACCCTAAGAGACGTATTTGCAAAATTAGAGAACAAGTTACTGAACAGCTTTTGAAAAAATATACAAAATGTGAACATTTACCAGTTTTGGGGTCCTTTTGGGGGGGGGCATTAGGCGCCCTAAGAATGATTCAATGAAATACAGATTTATTTTGTACTATGACACTACCGCATGAAATATGGAAAATTAGAGAAAACGTTACTGAAGAATTTTTGAAAAAATAGGCAAAATGTGAAATATTTCAATTTGTTGGGGTCCTGGGGCCCTGCGGGGCCCTTTGAACGATTCAATGAAATACAGATTTCTCGTGCATGTGCAAATGTCCAGTATTAGAGCACATGCATCACGCTGCATAAGGCCTTCTACTTTTGCATCACCACTGCAAAAGCTCCCGGCACGCCTTGGTAGCTTCAGAAAGCGTTGTCCAAATAGGAGAATGTCTTCCATCCTCGAAGTTCTACCCAAAATCCTTGGGAGACGTCATATCCGGCCGAGCCACACAACTCGAAGACCATATGCTTGCTTGGTAGATGTTGCACTTGACGTGTTGGAGAAATGCATCCCCTGTTGGTGGCAGGCGATCGAAGCGCAGTTAGTTTTTCTTCGTGAAAGGTTCTCGTCTTGCATTGCTAAGAGACTGAACTTGACTTGTCATGCATTGTGATGACGACCTTCTTCATCAACTTTTGTTCTGGTCTAGCCACCTTTAACTCGGCAAACGGTGACCTCCCAATTGTTACAAAAGTCTCTGTCACCCTAGGAACTTCAGACTAATCCTTCCAAGCCGATCTTTCCCCACGCCATGGAACGCTGAAATGAGACAACAGCCCATCATGGCATGCAGCTTCATAATTCCCTTGGCATTCCGCTCTCCAAGATTGTCACAAACAGTGCTAACGGGTATGTATCTGGTGCTTCGTCCTCTTCCAAGTGAAACCAACAGTTGGAAGATCTCGACGGTCGCTTTCAAACAGAAGAATATCCCAATGAAGATGCCGACAACATCCGTGTCTACAGTGCGCACATTTACTCTTTTATCCCTTGCTGAAGAGCATGTAGAGAGTTGTCTATTGATGACAAGTCTAGAGCAGCAATAATAAGGCAAGATGAGAACTGTTCACGAAGAAAAACTGCGCTTTCGATCGTCTGCCACCAACAGAGGATGCAATGCTGAAACACGTCATGCACAGGCAAGCATGTTGTCCTTGGGTTGTGTGTCTCGGCCGGATGCATGTACCGTCCCCAAAGAACTTCGGGTGGAAGTTCGAGGATGGGAGGTGGTATATTTTCCTTTGTCAACGCTTCCTGAAGCTACCAAAGCATGTCGGGAGCTTCTTTAGTGTCGATACAAATGTAGAAGGCCTTTTGCAGCAAGTTACTCGTGCTCTAAAGGTGGCTGTGCAAGGACCTTTACACGTGTTCCTGTGATAAGATGATATATATATGATCATAGTTAGTATGGATGATGGAATAATAAGGTAAAAACAATACTTAGATACATACCAGTTTACTAATATAGACACGCATGCCTGAACACACACACACACACACACACACACACACACACACACACACACACACACATATATATATATATATAAGCATGTTCGAGGTATTTAGGATTCGCTTATGCCATTTCAACGATCTGCCCCGCCAGTCCTCGCCATTCGACGTAGCTGATGACACACATCATCCCGAGATCCCCGCAATTGTGCAGCTGTATATATACATACATACCTTTATTTAAAACATACATACGTACGTACATACATACATACATACCAGGGTCGGATCCAGAGAGGGTAATCTAGGGGGGACACACGAACCTACACTGGCGGGCGAACCAAATGGTGAAGAAAATTGTTCGCTGCTGCGCCATAACATCAGCTTCTCTGCTGTCTCGGCTTGACTGGTGACATCGGAAGACGGGGTGGAGGGTGGAGTGCTGTTGACATTGTTTCGCCGACACGTCGCCGTAACTTCAGCTTACTGTAACCTGAACGGGGGCACATTTCCAAGGGTCTAGGAGGTTACGGTCACGTGGGCCCTTTCAAAAAAGGTCTACGTGCTCGCCAAATTCCAATGGTCTACAGGGGCGCGGGTCCCCAGGCCACCCTTGGTCTGCCTATGCCTAAATACGTGCTTACAAAAACAGCGATGCTATTAAAATAAATATATTTATTTCATGTTCAGTAATATTTGACCTTGACACTTAAGGTAGATAACATACATACATACACACATACATACATAAATACATACAAACATATAACGCTTACATGCATAAGTACACACATATACTCATATATATATACTACAACAAAGGTTTTAGAAAAAATTATATTTGACCTTGAAATTCAATGAATTTGATATACATATGGTCCAATTTTCATGCTTTTGTCCGCCACGTAACGATTCGGCCAAAAATTTGCCTTAACAAACCAGACTATATGTCGAGAGGGTAAACACATGCAGTACATGTATGATAAAGACTGGTTTTGATGAAATAAAATTTTTGACATGTGTACTACACAAATAATAAATTTCCAAACAAACAGAGACTTTGCTTTCTCGTAACAATCATAGCAGCCTTTAAAAATAAATACAAGAACTGTTTATTTAAACAATATCTGGCTGTGGAAATCTAAATATTAACATCCTGAACTTTGCCATTGTGGTAACTGCCATATGTGGTAACTTGTGTACTTAGATTTTAAATAGCATAAGCAATACATTGAAAGTCAATATTTTCAATAACATTTTGTTATATCAATTATGATTGCTAGGCTGTCATTCAAGCAGAGGAATAGCCAGTGCAATAAAGTTAATACTACTGCCTTAATATACGTATTAAGGATAAATTTACATAAACGTTAATGACTGTGTATATATACCCTTCAAATATTGTATACCATAATGTTTGTATGGACACCCTAAAAATCTTCAAGAATAATAATTTTGTGTACCTTAACTTTTCAGACACCTTTGTATATACACATTGTATATAATAATGGCCCAGTATACATGTCGAACATAATAGAAAACTTTGACAGAAAGCGACAATTTGCATAAAATTGTAATCCTCCACGGTCTATGCAAATTGTATCCCATTCCTTAGTCACATGAACAGTTTGTGAACACTACGAAACATAGCGAAATAGAGAAACACCACTAATTCAGATGGTCAACTTTCAAATTGCTCGCATGTGACAATGTGATATCTGGTCATAGTGGTCTGTATTTTGTTATTTTGGGAATACAACTATTAACATCTTGTTCTGTCTACAATGATGATTTACTGAGTTATTCATTCAATGCAATATTCACAGCCAAATAATTAAAACAAATTAACTGAATTACTTAACTTCCCTGAAAATCAAATTAGGCCAATTGAAATAAAAAATATAAAACATTGGATCTGCAAATTACTATTTTGTTACATGTATAATTTTATGTCACAGTAAAGAAACAACAGAGCGGATTGGCAAAAAAGTCAATTTACCATACAGTAATTTATGGAAAATCACCTTGTGTTTCGATTCTCGTCAGAATACAGGTGTGCAATTTTACCGCTCGGTGGATTACTGCCATATGTGTGCTTGCTTGACCATGTGTTATTCCAATTTGAGCGTTTTTATTCTACCGTTTTCTGCTGTCAAGTTTAACCTTTACTGTTGACATGAGTGCCTTGATGGCCCATCAGCTGCTCCTTACACACTATCAAGGCAGACTGTCTGGTCCTTAAACTGTCTACACTCAAATAAACTATTAGTATTATAGGAAACTAGACATTCATAAACTGATGGACACAACAGCACCACGTAAATAATTATATATAATCAATTAATTGTCATGATATAATAAATGAAACATAATTGTAAATGATTTGAATTTGTGTAATAGAACCCTGCTTGGTGGGGACAACCGTGACATGAGATGGTTTGAGCTTGGTGGGTGCAGTTACTAGATCAGCAGTTGAGGCTCTATCAATGTAGTCTTCTGGCTTGAAGGGAAATTAAATAAGTTGTGACAAAACAACCCAACTAAGATTTAACAAGATTGCCGTCCAGAAAAAAGTAATCTAGATGACAGGTAGACAAGGAAGTCTTTTGGCTTATCGAGAGTCCAATTCTTTTTTATCTACTTGTATCCCGCACTTTTACGTTATGTGTCGATTTTATTTTTTAACATATTCACGCTACTAGTACCAACACAATCAGGAGATAATGTGCTCCATTCATTTACAGTCTTTTGTGACAATGAGAACTTTCTTATATATAATCTACACTGCTCCTTTACTAATGTAACTCCATGTCTTCTGGTCATTCCATTTTTCTTAACTGAAAAAATATTTATATCAATATTTTCATAACCATTCAATTTTTTAAACACTTCTGTCTGATCTCCTCTCAATCTCCTGGTCTCTAATGTTGTTAAACCACATTCTTTTAGGCGTATTTCGTAACCATGATCCCTCAGTTTTTGTATAATTTTAGTTGCTCTCCTTTCTAGAATATATATGTCCTTCCTGCGATATGGCCTCCATGCTTGAATAAAAAATTCTAAATGAGGCCTAACTATTGTTTTGTTCAGCGGTATTATTAGCTGTTTTTGTTTATACGTTATATTTCGCTTATTTAATTCAACGATTTGATTTCCCTTTGAAGCGGCAATACTGCACTGCTCTGAAACCTTCATATGAGCAGTCCTTTTCTTTTACAGTGGCACTTAGTACAGTACCCCTTTATAATATTCTACATCTTCGTTCCGATGACCTGTGTGGAGGCATTTACATTTCCCAAAATTGCACAACATTTGCCATTTTTCAGACAATTTCATCAACCTGTGAAGACAATCTTGTAAATGCTGTCTATCTCTATAATGTTTAGTCCTTCTAAAAATATTTGTATCATCCGCAAAATTCAATACATTGCTTGCTACATCATTGTCCAAATCGTTGATGTATATTAAGAATAATATAGGTCCCAGTACTGATCCCTGTGGTACCCCTCTTAAAACTGATTTCCAGTTTGAAGCCTCCCATCAATTACTATCCGTTGTCTTCTGTCAATTAGCCATTTTTCTATCCAGTTAATTAAACCATTTCCTATGCCGTGGGCCTTCAGCTTAAGCAGTAAGGTTTGATGTAATTAGATTAGTAAATAGATTATATCTACTGGTGATCCCTCGTCTACCCACTTAATGATATCTTCAAAAAACGTAACATATTTGTTAAGCATGACCTCGCTTTTAGAAACGTGTGTTCCGATGGGTTTATCAAGTTATGTTTAACAAGAAAATCCACCATGTGATCTTTAATTAGTCTTTCTAATAATTTGCAAATCACTGATGTTAAACTCACTTGTCTGTAGTTTTCTGACTTATTTCTGGAACCTTTTTTTAAATAACGGTATAATGTTTGCTTCTTTCCATTCTAATGGAACCACTCCCTCTTCAAATGACAAGTTGAAAACTGTTGCAGGTTGTATGCTAATTTGTTTTACAATTTCGAATAGAAGTTTGGGCGGAATCCCATTCATTCCAGGTAATTTATTATCCTTCATAGCCCTTATTTTATTAGCTACCATTTCCAGGGTTACAATTAACTGTCCTAAATAGTCTGATTTCGTTCCTTGAACTTAGCATCTGGTACTGGCAGTGAACAAATATCTTCCCTGGTAAACACCGAACTAAAATACTAATTCTGGTCTTCTGCCATTAAGAATCCCTCTGATATTATATTTCCAGCACTATATTCCAGAGGACCGACCTTATCCTGAAATTTATGTTTGCCCCGAACATATGCATACAAACTGTTGCTGTCTTGTTTTATATTACAAGCTAATTTGTGTCCGTAACTTTTCTTCGAATTTCGAATTTCAGTTGTAGCTTGGTCTAGTGCTTCTTTATAAACGTAGTAGTCTTCGTCAATACCTGTAAGTCTATATGATTTCCACATTATTTGCTTGTACTTAATTTTTCTAATAGCTTCTTTCGATAAGTATTTCTTTCTGGACCGTTTCCCTTGTTTTTTCAAGGGGATAAATTTATCGACGATGCATTCACTTTCACTCTTTAAGATATTTCAGCATTCTATTGCTGTTTTATAATTCAGTGTGTTGTTCCTATCTATCTTTGCTAAACATTTCCTCATTTCCTTATATCTTCTTTGTGGAAATTTCTCTTGAAATGCTTTTTATTATTTCTTTCTGATTTTACTTTTGATGGTAAAATGTATATGGTGTGATCATTACTTCCCAGTGGCTCACATAATTTGACATTGTGAACTAATTCAATGTGTGAGGACAAAACTATTTCTAACACATTCTCACCCCTGGTTGGTTCTAGCACATGTTGAGAAAGGAAACTGTTTTGTACTAAAACTAAGAACTTGTGGTCCTCAGTCCCCGTACTCTGCAGATATTTTCATGGTTAAAATCTCCCATAAAAATACAATCCCGTTTGCTAACTTCCCTTATAGCGTTTTGTACTTTCTCGTTCTCTTCTATGCTTATATATAGACTTCGATAAACTAACCCCACCGTTAAAGTATAATTTCCTGTAACTATGTTACACCAAACAGCTTCTTCGCAATCTGCTTCTATTTCTAATTTATATCATCAGCCTGGATAGATTCTTTAACATATAAAATAACTCCACCCCCCCCCCCCCCCCTCTTCCTATTCTATCTTTCGCTAGACACTGACAGGAGCTAATCCACCCTATGCGTAAACAGTAGTTGTGGATATTGCCAGGGGTTCTGACACTGTCACCCAAATGTCTGCTTCATCAGCTTCGAGCACCTACCGAAGTACAAAATGTATATATGGAGTCTGGGGGTTTTCTAGACATAATACCTTAAGACAAAATCCCAAAAGTTAAATGTGAAAAGTGAACTCAATATCGCAATACAATATTTTAACTCAAATTATCAAAATTTGCTTTCAAGTTTTAGAGATATATGTACAATGTAAGTATGCTTTATGAGAAGGCTTGCCCTGTTATACATCTGTTCCACATAAATGTGCGAGCGTTAGGGTTAATAAATACTTGCAAAACCTGTTCAAAAATGTTTAGTGAATATTTATTATGCAAAATGTTGTATAAATTTACTTTTTTTCTTCAAAACAAGATATACTATATTGATGTCTACTTTGTCAAAATGACATATATCCATGGGATGCAGTGAGCACCATCACTATGCCTACTGAAAAGAGGGGCATGGCAGTGCTGATTGGCTGAAAAGGATATATATATATATATATATATATATATATCACATTTTGTTAAAATAAAGAAAGACAGATGGCGTTGATAGCATTTGGAAAACAAACTCTTTTTGCATGTCAAGTAACAAGAATATATGTCATATTTTGGTATAAATGATAATGTACTAGTTCAACATGTTCCTTGGAACGAGGAAGGCGAAAGGGTAGTAGGCTTTGCGATGGCATTTGATTTGGCGATAGGGAATACTTTCTTCGAGAAGAGAGCGAGCCAGTTGGTGACCTACAGGAGTGGAGGAAGAGAAAGTCAAATAGACTTCCTAATGTGTAGAAGATCCCATCTGAAAGAAGCTAAGAACTGCAAGGTCATAAACGGGGAAAGTGTGGCGGCACAACACAAAGTACTGGTGATGGACTGGGAGATTAAGTGTAGTAAGAAAAGAAGACCAGAGCAGGTGACACCGAAGATCAAGTGGTGGAGATTGAAAGAAGAGGGCCCAAAGACGCAGTTTAGGGAGAAAGTGTTGGAGGAAAGGAGATTGTTGGACAACGTACAGGAATGGTGGGAGGAGAACAGCAAGGTGATATTGAGAGCGGGAAAGGAGGTGCTGGGCATGACAACAGGAAAGAGACCCCCTGGGGACAAGGAGACATGGTGGTGGAATGATGAGGTGAAGGATGCGATAAGAGCTAAGAAAGAGGCTAAGAAGAAGTGGGAAACCTCAGGAAAGCATGAAGACAGAGACAGCTATCGGCAGGCAAACAAAGAAGCAAAGAAAGAAGTAGCAAGATCAAAGACACAGGCAATGGACGAGGTGTACGGGGAGCTGGAAACATCGGAGGGAGAAAGAAAGATATATAGAATAGCAAAGGCTCGCGACAAATCGACCAAAGACTTCACACAGATAAGACAGATAAAGGATGGACAAGGAGTGGTTCTATGGGAACAGGATAAGATCAAGGATCGGTGGAAAGGATATTTCGATAATCTGCTAAACATAGAGAACCCGAGGGCAGTCTTTGACGATGGAGTGCCAAATGAAGGCTTAACACCAGGAATTATCAGGGAGGAAGTAGAGGTGGCACTGAAAAGAATGAAAACTGGGAAGGCGATGGGACCAGACGGAATTCCAGTGGAGGTCTGGAAGAGTTTGGGAGAAGAGGGGGTCGATATGCTGTGGGATCTGATGCAGAAGATATACGTACAAGAGAAAATGCCAGAGGAATGGAGAGACAGTGTCATCGTGCCTATTTTCAAGGAGAAGGGAGACATCCAGGAATGTGGCAATTACAGAGGCATCAAGTTGATGTCGCACACCATGAAGGTTTGGGAAAGGGTAATTGACAGAAGGCTGAGGGAGGAGACAAGCATAGGTGAGGAGCAGTTCGGTTTTATGCCGGGCAGAGGAACAACGGACGCCATATTTGCAGCAAGGCAGTTGATGGAGAAACACCGGGAGATGCAGAAGGAACTGCACATGGTCTTCATTGATTTAGAGAAGGCATACGATAGAGTGCCACGACAGGAGGTTTGGAGGTGTATGCGGGAGCAGGGTGTGCCTGAAAAGTATGTACGCCTTGTAAAAGACACATATGAAGACGCAAGTACGCAAGTCAAGAGCAGTGTAGGACTGACAGGCAAGATCACCGTTAGAGTGGGGCTGCACCAGGGGTCCTCACTGAGTCCTTACCTGTTTGACTTGATTATGGATATGTTGGGCCGGGGCATCAAAGAACAGCCCCCCTGGTGTATGCTGTTTGCAGACGACATCGTGCTGTGCAGTACCAGAAGAGAGGAGGTGGAAAGGAAGCTCGAGGAATGGAGAAGTGCAATGGAAGATCGAGGACTAAAGATTAGTAGAAAGAAGACGGAATACCTGAGGTGCAACGAAAACAATGACCTAGAGATCCGGTTACAGGGCGAGATAGTGAAGAGAGTGAAGACATTCAAATATCTAGGATCGACATTGGCGGATGATGGAGAATTGGATGCGGAAGTCAGTCATAGAGTGCAGAGCGGGTGGAAGAACTGGAAGAGAGTATCTGGAGTGCTGTGTGACAGAAGAATGAACGTGAAGATCAAGGGAAAAGTGTACAGGACAGTGGTAAGGCCAGCACTGATGTACGGGGCGGAGACATGGGCGGCAAAGAAGACACAGGAAAAGAAGTTGGATGTCGCAGAAATGCGAATGCTACGATGGATGTGCGGAGCCACAAAGATTGACAAGATAAGAAACGAAAGAATCAGAGGGACAACGAAAGTGGGGGAAATATCAAAGAAAGTCCAAGAAAGTAGGTTGAGATGGTATGGACACGTAATGAGAAGAGAGGAGGATTATGTAGGAAGGAGAGCGATGGGAATGAAAGTGCAAGGGAAGAGGAGGAGAGGAAGGCCGAAGAGGAGGTGGTTAGACAGTGTGAGGGCAGATCTCAGGGAGAAAGGACTGTCGGGGGAAGAAGTGCACGACCGAGCGATATGGAGGCGAATGACATCATCATACATCGACCCCACGTAAAAAGTGGGACAAAGATGAAGAGAAAGAAGAAGTACTAGTTCAACATGTGGTTGAACGAACATTTGGTCAATATTTCATAAATAACGTCTACTTGTACTGTGTTTTGCTCTGAAACCTGTTACTTATCGACCACATAACATAATTATATCATATTTTGGTATAAGTGATAATGTATTAGTTCAACATTATGTTGAACGAACATTTGGTCAACATTTCAGAAATAGCATCTACTGCGTTTTGCCCTGAAACCTGTTACTTATCGACCACATACCATCGATATGTGCATGCATGAATGTCTACACATTACAGTGTTAAGATAATCCAAGTACACATGAAATAAAGACTCCGGAACAGTCATGGAAGTAAATTTAGGTGAAAGGTTTAGTTAAAAAATGTGTAAGATCACTAACTACTGACCACATACTGGCACACAGTCCTGAGGCTGATTCTGAAATTCCAAAATGTGAGTTAGTATATATATATATATATATATATATATCATTATTTATCTCAAAGTATTCATTAAGCTGTCAAAGTATTCATCAAGTTTTGTGGTTTTTAATCAACACAACTTTACAAACAATTGAAATAAACCTTTCAAACAAAGTAGTATATCTTCCTGAGTGACACAACAAATTATCATCAACTGACCACACAACATTCCTTTGCTGACTTGTGTTACATGGTCATTCTACAATGTAAGTGTTTTGCTGAATTCTCACCATTCATTGTTAACACCTTTGAGTCTTGTTGAGAGTCAACTCTGCAGATATATTTGTCTCCATCTCCAACAACTGTTGAGTTGATGTAGAGTCTATGAATATTTCCATCCAGTCGTCCCACACATCTGTCAGTCAGGTTATTGTATGCTCTTCCTCTATTGCTGAATCGCTTGTATGAATATACCAACTTAATGTCACTTCCTTTGAACCATTTCAACCTCCAGTAATTGTCATCGAAGTCTGGAAATGTGCAAGTCATCAAGGCTCCTTCTCCTTCCCACGTCTCAGATGGAACATCCACTTTCACATTGTTGACAGGGTTTAACGCATTGATATACACTGAAAATAAATACATTAATGTAATCAGTTAAGTTAATAATGTACAACATTCCTATCCAATGAAAATGCAAAGAAATATTCTACCTGGAAATCTGTTGATAAATTTGTATGACCACTTACTAAAACTATTTTTAGCGTTAACGACAATGCATGCATTTTAACGCACCATGGTTTACTGCACTTATCCTTTATCCTTAGAGCTCAGCATTTCAAATTATTCATTGGACTGTTCCGAAATTTTTATACAATGTAACATTATTATTTTATAGTAAACTTTTGAAACATGGCTGTTTCTTAAGGGAACGACATTGATTTATTAGTTATCCACCTAAAAGATTATGACTACATCATTATGTAACTCTTCTAGCCCTAGGTGGGGGCAACGAATACGCCACAAATGCACTTTTGGCCTTCATTGATCTTCTGGGACCAAAGTGCATTCCCCCACCAGTGTGCACTGTTTCAATTGATTAACAACTGTGTATTGTAGACATAATTGATAAAGACATGTGAAATATGTAGCATTTAGGGGGTCCAGTTGCCTCCTACTCGATCTAGTTATTACTGGTGTCCTGGCATGAATTGTTTTATTGTTATTACATGTATGTTTCTGTTATATTTCTTATGGCAAATAAAATTCAATTCAATTAAAAAACTACGATAGAATCATCAATAAATTGCCGTGTAATAGAAGAAGAAAATTAAATGATTTAGAATAAATGAAAGAATGCCAATTCGTGACAGCCTACACGCAATAATGGTGTGCATATTTCGTTCTAACGGAAATCGTTGAAAGCCATACACACAGCAGGATTATGGATGTGATGGTTTCTAGCGACGCCGGCGGATTTTGTTTTTGGAACGGAGGTACGTAAATAGGATGTTAGGACGAATCCCCAAACCCGCTACCGTTAATGGCCCCTATAGGGCGCATTGAGTTAAAACGTGAGTCGTAATCTCGGTCATTACTTTGTCAATGCCTAGCTCTAGCCGCTAGCGGCCTCTAGTCTAGGCTATGCCTATGCCATGATTATGCCTATAATTTTATTATGGTGCATATGCCTACTATGGAAGATAACAGTAAAAGTGCCAATGTTTAGCCACCTACCTGGAAGAGATGTCCATAGAATGCATGTAATGATACATGTTATTCTTATTTCCGACTTTAACAACGCGTTATAAGCCATAGCTAACACCCAACAAGGAAGAAGAAAAACTTCCGCAAAGTTGTTTCAGTTTACGTCGCTATCGGCGCCACGGTCTAGCAACACGTCCATTTTCGTTGGAAATTTTCCGCCGTGTGGCGCCACTGTTATAACTAACCTTCGCATTTCAGTGGATGATTCCTTGAACGACTTCTTCTTCTCTTTCTTCTTCCATTAATGCCCGTTTATCGTATGGGTCAACATTTACTGACACATGGGGAAAGGATCTGGACAATGCTGGATGTAGAGAAAGTAGAAACAAAGTATAACTTAATTAAGGCAGCCTAACTGAGAGCACATGCAGCTGCATGCATATGCGGGACTGCCAATCAGCCGCACGTGTACCTACTTCTGTTATTCAAGCAAGCCAGGGGTATGTGGGCCCTACTGTTGCTCCAGGCCCGTAAATAGTTGATTACACGGGTCTTGACTCCCTCAGAAAGAAGGTGCCGAGTGTTGGGTACTGGACGGTTTCTGAGGGCAGAGCGTGCCAGTCACGGATGGTACGGGGAAAGAATTAAGGGATATTGCTACCGTAGTCAGTGCAATAGGTGAGCGATGGTACTGTTGACTGTGGTGGCTTCTATTGCTGGGAGGCAAGGGTTTGACGTCGACGTACCTTGCACAATGCTTATCCGTTACGGATTTTGTAGAGTCTGGCGACTCTGGCAGTGCCTCTAGGTATCGTTGGCCACTGGAGCTGTTGGAACATGTCGTTGGCGATTAATTTTTCTGATGTGTTCTGTGTCTATTGAGGACGAACCTGACAGCTATTCGCTGGATCTTATCAATGTTGGAGATCAGCTTGTCGGTGTATGGATCCCAGACGGTGCTGGCGTACTCAGCTTGCAATAGGCCGAACCTAGGTGGCTACACTTGTTGGGATGGAACGCCATATCACACTCTTCCTCCCATGCTTCCTTTCTTCGCTGAGACTTAGTAGGTGATAAACCAATAGATGGCGGTGTCGTCAGCAAACAGTTGGGATGGAGAGGATACTTTGGTTGGGAGGTCATTTAATTATATGTTAGGAAGAGACAAGGCTTGAATAAGAACGCCTGTGCGACGCTGGATTCACAGCGGCATTGCCGGACTGCGATCCGTCGACCTAGGCAGAGTGCATAATATTTATTTATTATTATATAAATACTAAAGTGGCAGTCCATAACGTACGTCACGTTTAGGGAATGGGGACCTCCTTGTAAGAGTGACGAAGCATGACATTAAGTTAGGAGTTCTGAAAGTACTATCTAAGTATACAGTAACGCATGATGACATAAACCTACTCATTTATGAGACAAACTGAAAAATTGGTTTTGTTCGATGCCCAGATAGCAGACCCTCGTTGGTCCAGCGTTGGAAACCCATGTTGGGCCAACGTCATTTTCTCATCGGCCCTCCGTTGACATGTTCGGGCCAACGTTGGCTTATAAAACACTGACTTTGGACCACGTGTGTTTATTCTGGGTGGGATTTGTGCTGGTACACTTTTGCTCTGGTGTTTAGACACTATACATTGGTTATATATTGCAACATATGATGACATTGTTCTTGGTTGTCAGTAATATTTGTTATTAATATGGAACTACTCATAATATGGCACAATCATATCACTACACTTAACACACACACATACAAACACGCGCGCGCGCACGCGCACGCACACGCACACACACAAACACTGTGATGTCTGGATATAATATTATAAACTACTTGAATGGAAGAAAAGTGAACTGCAGTCACCACATATCTCAAAACTAATTAATTATTTGGTACTCAAAAGCCAAAATAGTGCTCATAAGTATTCAACAAATACAATACAAAATAGGCAAAAGATGGTTTTTGTGGAATATTATTTACTGGTAAACAAACCTCTGTTCTGGTACAGTCTTAATAAGAAGTCACTGAAGAATAAATAGCAATCACCTGTAGAGGCTGCAAACTGTTAATCCAATTATCCTTTTATCCACATATCAAAGCCAGGAGCAGTCTCACACCATGAAAGGTAGAGCTTGATCTGAGGACTTCTAATAATTCTAACCCTATAACCACAGGTCAACAGCTGCCAGGCAGAAGCCTGACACAATACACTGCCCAATTTGTTAGGGTAATTATCCAATCCACTATTCCACTCCAGGGGTGAAAAGCACCCTCCTGGGATAACTCACTGGGAGAGAGCCCCAATACTCATTCGATGTCAGTAGAGGAGCTTTTAAGCTCAACAAACATGCCCTGCAATCAAAGATTAGGCAGAGGGTAGGAGACAACAAATAAGTTATTCTAAGCATACTAGTGGCCACTAACTTGGAAAATGTGTGGGGAGGAGAAAGTAATTCCATAATAATGCATAATTCACTGGGTAACATCGCGGGATTTAAGTTATGTCGGAAGTTATATAACAGATGTCAACCTGGGATAACTCCTATTTGTAAAATCATGAGAAAAATCCATAAGACCTGCAGAAAATCCTTACAAATTTTCAACACAAACATAAACACAATGTTGGTATATAGGCACTGCCATAACACATCCATAGACAATAACAACGAAATACAACTCGGTCTGACACAGATCATTTATTTCATATGCTCCTTATTGTAAGCGACAGCAGCATGCTTCGCTTCGCGCAGCATTGCTGGCGTCACTTCAAAATCGCAGCAGTTCGCGTCGAAGTTGACCTTGCACAGCAAAAATGCTGTTATGGTGTCAGCGTTCAGAGATTTCCGGCATTCCGGGTGCACCTTGCGCACAGACGGCGACAAGACGGCGAGGTTGGCCATCCACCTCGAGGCTGATCGCTTCGTCCTCCATCAGCTGGAGGTCTTCGAACTCGTCTTTCAGCGTCTCCTTGTCGACGTCTGGGGCAAACTGCGCAGCGAGACGAAGAGCTAAAAAACACAACCATTCTGTAAGCTGAGTTGTCAAGTGACTGTCACAGAGAAAACGGATGTTCAGCGCAACCATAAAAACATTATAATAAAACAATGCAAAGTACAAGTAAGTTATTCCGCATTAAAACTAACGTGATGCGTATGTGAGGTCTGCTCGTTTAGCGAGATTCATCACCACCAGATCCTTCAGACCTTCACTGTCGAAGGGGAACTTCGCCATCATCTTGCTAATCACGAAAGAGTAGAAGGCTCGCACTTCTCTGAAAACAATTATTCTGATGAAAAATGTGACTTTAATAATCAAGTACATGCCAGAAATCCAGACGGACCATCATGGACAAAATATCACGGGACAAAATTATTGGATAGGGATTAATCCAATTGTGTCCTGCCAACAAAATTTCGTTAGGGCTACATTGTACTAGTGGATTGTTATTTATTGGACATACCATTGTTTGGGTTTTTGAAGACGCTAGATCAATGCAGTTTTATTGATATTAGGCATGTTAATCGCAAATATTACTGCAATTATATTCAAGCATTTTACGAACCAAAAAACTTGCCAGTCTGTGTAGGCTCGAAGTCCTCGGTAGCTAGGAATGTCCGATGGCGATGTTGTCATTGGAGTGCTGGTTGTCCAACAAGGTGAACTCCACCGTCTTCAGGTCTTGCTGTCCACGGATGAAGCGCAGCGGAACAAACTTCATCATCAGCTTTCATAGCAGGCGGTCTAACTCTGGCAGGAGCACTCCCACCTTGGTCTCATCCGCCTGCAACACAATAGACTAATACTTCTCGCCAGAATATATATAAAACAACGACCACAGCAATGCTTATTTTTGCTGTGAAATAGCTTGAATGTGCTGAAATATTTGAAAATCAGTGGAGATGACTGCACTCCAACTTCTAATCATTGCAATGAAAGTAATTACAGGTACCATAATTACTATCAAATTTGTGGCTAAAACATAAAACAGTAAATAAATACCTAGAACAACTTGTTGAAGTCCTCGAGGACCGGCAGAATGAAGCCCAGGAAGAGTAAGGTCAACTTAGTGGTCGGGTTGGTTAGGCGATCCATCACTCTCTTCACACGACCAGGCTTCTCGCCGCCTTCGTGGGTGGCGAAGTAGGCTGCCGGAACCGGGTACTGGCCCAGCACCCTCTCGATCACCCTGAGCAGGGAGATCCAGCGAGTCTGACAGTGCTTCAATACCTCCAGCTCCTCCACGTTGGCGAACTCGATCTTGAAACTCACGGAAGAGCTTTCGCCTCTTGGCACTGAATATACACATTTCATTTGACATGATATACATTCACAAATGGCAAAATTTTAATAAACCATTTCATACAGTAACCTGACAATGTGTCAGCTCGGCCAGGTTGGCAATCCAAAACCGATTACAGGTTTTATTTTAAAAGAAATGTCTACAGTTGTACCAGTATTAGACGAAAGGCATCAAATGAGGGCAGCATTATAGTAGACGAGATGATATACCTACGGCCAAAGTGGAACCAGATGTCAATGAGCAGGTCATCACCGGGCAGTGACAGCGGCTTCATCCCAACCTTCACACAGAGGTTTTCCAAGTGACAGATACAGCCCCGGCTGAACACATGGGGCTGACGTTCGCGTACCCGCGACATCACTGAATTCCTGCTCCCAATCATGGTGTTGCAGTTGTCGCTTGCAAACCCCACGCTGTTTGTCCAGTCGATCTCCAGTTTCCTACAAACAACAGAGTTCAAATTTAATGAATGTACCAAACTTCTAAAGAATAACCTACAACTGTATTATGCCATTGGATAAAATGTAATAATAATAATAATAATGTATTTATTTCAGACAATCATCTTGTCCATATATACAAGTACATCAATAAAAGTATGTAAATAAATAAAAAAATACATCGATAAGAACAATATGTTTAAAAATTATCTAAATCCCGGACCCACTGGTACAAGTACAATACACGTCGCTAGTTTTAATGCTATAAATAATGGGATTCAAAGACATGTCAATCCTATTCATTAAGCTAAAAATAGCCTTTCTGATTACACATTTACCCGAGCTGACATTAGCTGTAGCAAACATGTGGCTAGCGCTACATCTCATAGGCAAATTGTTCAATATTCTGAAAGAGTTATTATATGCAACAACGAATTGCTGAAAATTAACTTTTCTAAAGTTCACCCATAACGCACACATATAGATATTACCAAAAATACGCTGTAAATAGCTTATTTTTTACAGCAGTTGAACAAAAGTGGAACTTTTGACGTAACATATTACTCTTGGCATACAAAAGTCTCACTTTGGCTTGCATGTCAGACTCAACAGACAAGTTATTAGAAATGACATGTCCAAGATATTTACAAGAGGTGGCAAAGTTTAGCTTCTTTCCTCCTAATGTCATTTCTTTAGACAGATTTGACATTCTAGATTCAAAGTACATGACCAGGGATTTACCCGCATTGTATTGCACGTCATGCTCACATCCATATGAGTAACACATGTCAAGTAGTGTTTGTAGTCCTTTAGCAGAAGGTGCAAACAGAAGTAGATCATCGGCGTATATAAGGTGATTAACAACCATGGTACCAAGACTACAACCGATTTTTTTTTTGTGCAGTTGTATACTCAGATTATCCATATAAATGTTAAAAAGCAAAGGGGATAACTTCCCACCTTGCTTAACACCATTGCCTACCGAGAAGAAGTCCGAGTAGGTATTTCCCCATCGTATGCATACACATTGATTATTGAAGTCATTGCTGAGTACTCTTAAGATATAGTTCGGTACATTTCGTTGTTCTAGTTTCGTTAAAAGTTTATATCGGTTGACACGATCAAACGCCTTTGATGCATCTAAAAACGCGACGTGCATAGCTGAACCATGTTCAGTGTAGAACCTTAATAATTCCTTAAATGCAAACACGCATAACTCCGTTCCATGTTTAGGCTTAAAGCCAAATTGATTAGGAGTGGTTTCCAAGTACATTTCCATTCTGTTAAAAAGAACAGTGTCTATTATCTTCGAAAATATGTTCGATAGACATGTTGGCCTATAATTCCTTTTGTCGTTTACTCGTCTATTCTTGTCTTTAATAATTGGTACAATAATAGACTGTGAAATTTATTTTGGTAAATAACCATGCACCAGAATCGAAGACACAAGGATAGACAAAAGCACAGCGAGTTGATAATCAGCGAACTTAATATGTTCTGCATTGATACCGTCCAGACCTGATGACTTATTTTTTGAGAGTCCATTAATAATATCCATCAGTTCAACTGTACCAACAGTCATTCCCTTATTGCCAGTGGAACAATCATAACAAACTTTATCACATCGACTATCCTCCACATCATTAAATAAATGTTCATAATGATGCTTCCACATTGACCCAATGTTTACGTCACCGTGTATATTATTAATATTTGTCGGAAGTTTTACTTTACTGTTCGTACAGTGCTTAATTTCTTTCCAGAATTTGCGGTGGTCTTTCTGACACAACTGTTCTGCAATGTTATCAGCAAAGATTGAATTTCATTTGAATTTCATTCTGGATAATTTCATAACATTAAAAATGTCACCTTGTCTAGGTTTGCCAGTCTCTTTCCATATACAGTAAGCATCACGGGCTGCACAATGAAGCTCTTTCACTCTCTCGTTCCAACCTGGTACAACATTATACTTATAAGCACCTTTGCGATTTGACCGGAGTGTGTGACCACACCTCTTCAATGTAATCACGATAGAATTGTAAAAGTCATCGAGATCATCATGATGATTACAGTTATGACAATTGGGATCATTGCATCTAACACCCGGTGGAACATTCAGTTTGCTCAATTCAACGTTCGTGCATTCTCTGTATGCGTCAATATCTTGTGGGTTTAATCTGTCCCACTCTATGCCTTGCTTAATCTCATTAGTATTGCCACTACCATTAACGCATTCTGGTACAATATCACTGTCTATGCTGAACGATATCGGGTGGTGATCAGAATAAATAACGTCATAAAGTATGGACATGTTAGATAGGCAATCCTTCGCATCAGCGGTACATATGATATGGTCTAGCCATGATGTAGTTCCCCAGGCAGGACTAACGTATGTATATGTGTCTATCGGGAGAGTATCTTGATCACATATAGCCAGAGTAAATTCTTTGCAGAAATCAAGTAAGATATTCCCAAAAACTGATTTCTTGGAAATATCCGCGTTAAAATCACCAACAATAGTGATGCACGAGCTATTAATATTACTAACATATACAGCAATTTTGGACATATAATCATTGAACTTGTCCCTGTTTTCCTCGCATTCATAAGGTAAATATACGTTTAGTAGATAATACTCCTTGTTACCCCAACAAATTCGTATGCCGCATAGCCAGTCATAGCATTGGTCAAGAATGGTGATGTATTGATCAAGGGAATGTTTCCATAAAAAACCTACACCACCATACGGCCTACCAGTTAAAATACCACAAGATGCATCTACACGAGAAACGCCATATCCCACATAACCTTCGTGACAGGTGTTTAGTATATGGCAATCTTGTTTAGTGAGCATAAGCTCTTGTAGGCACAGTATATCACATTCCATTAACACATCATTTAAGAAGGGCATAAAACCTTTAAATCCATTACAATTAAAAGATGTGATGTTAATTTCCATAACTTAGTTCTTGGTGTTAAAGAATTTCCTCAAGTATACACCAGATGGCCAGTTGTCCGGGTCATAAAACTTAGATGCGTCATTGCATACAACATCAACCTTGAATGAGGCATAACTCTCATGCTTAGTTTTTAGTTTCACACATTTGGCCTCGAGCTTATGCACAGACTTCACATACAAAGACATGTCATCGACAGTGACCGTAGGATCCAGTCGTGAAATAAAGGCTGTCAGGAATCGTCCATCCTTTACTTTGAGCTGGTTACCGCATTTCCGCGTGCCGATCACCGCCTTCGAACCGTTACTGCGCTTTTTCTTGCCAGACACCAGCTTAAAGTCATCATCAACGATAGTCTTACTTGGTTGTTTTGCGACACCCGTCGCACGGTTCCCGATAACTGGTAGAGGTGTTATGTTAACCATCGCAGGGCCACGCTGACGAGTAGACGTAGCTCGAATGTTACTCACGGTTACGTCGGCCGACGTGTGGCTCGGTTCGGCTGTGGTGACTGTGCTGATCGGCGGCAGATTCACCCGAAGCGTCTGTCGATCATCTGTCGTGAGCTCAGGCTTACGCTGAGGCCATATCACCGGGTCCGGTTCCCTCGATTTGACGGCTGTCGTGTCACGCCGCAGATCCGCCATTTCTGCCCGCATCGCTCGAAACTCGGAGATAATGTGACCAAAGTCGATGTTGTTGACGTCGAGCGGCGGCAGGGTAGACAAATCCGTAACCGCAAACACTGGCAGTCCCCTAGGCGACTTGTGCAGCGCCATCAGTATATCTTCAATGTTGTTTTTCTCTTTCTGATGCCCTTGCCGGCGCCGGCCCTGACGCAAAGCAAAATTCTTGACGACTTCGCATTCGTATAGGGTATGTTTAGCTGCTGCGATCTCGCTGGAAGTGAAGTGGTCTACGCACAACTTTACCAGCGTATCATGCACCATGATGTCCATAATGTATTAGCATGGTTTATAAATATGTTCAACATTTACCACGCAATAAATTTCATAATGACGACACAGTTATGTGTAGTCACAATAATAATAAATAATAATTCAAATATAGTCTTTTATAGACTAAGTATTTTATTTATAATCACCTTAGGACGCCGTCCAATGCATCGAATATCTCATGCGCAGTGCTCCGTTGCAAACGGGCATGTCCAGTAAACGCTTGTGCGCCCTGAGAGTCTTCGTGTCGAAATACCGCACGAGAACGGCAAGGCGCTTGACACTTTTGCGGTCGGTGCTCTCGTCAATCATGACGGAGAACGGGCCGCTCTGGTAACGGGCGATGACTGGACCGGTCGCCTCAACAACCAGGCATCGCTTGACGATCATTGTCCTTTTCGTTCTCCTGCACTTAAGCACTTAAACGTTTTCGCTATGGTACTGCCCGGGAACATGCTAGGGGCCATACTGCAGAAGTTGTCAGTGATGGCCGTCGGCAAATTATGCTCCACGACAAAGTAGGCAAATATCACCTATGCGGTGCTCGTCAATTCCGGCGTCACCGTTTTCGCCTTTAAAAAGGTGGTCATCGGCGCGTATTGAAGAGCCGACTTCGCGTTCTACTCGAGCAGCTATGACCTAATGTGTATTTGAAAGTCTTACACACCTGGTGCTGACACATTCACGTCGCGTGAACAAACGACGCACCAAGCATGGTGATCGCCCAACTTCGATGGCGCGATTATTCCATTAAAAATGCGTTTCTAGTCTTCCTGGTAACGGCCCGCATACTGTTTTCGCTTCCTCGCGGGCGGCTCAACTACCCTTTTGCATCCATCTCGTCCGAAGGTAGACCGTGGTATGATTCCAGTTTGAATCGGACTTCCGAGACTACCGAAAGTATTCTGCGCATGCTCAGAATGGCAGGCTGGGCTAAATCTCGTGCTTCGCGCGTGCACAGAAGAGCATTTTCTGTACGCGCAGAGCACACTGGGATGCATTCGGTAAATCTCGCGGCTGTGAAGTTCGGTAAAGACGGGTAGCCCTCGATAAAAAATCGGCGCCATTTAAAAATATTTCATGGAGATCGCGATTTAATTGTTTTCCCTAAAAATCATAAATATCCGTAAGGATTGCTTCGTAAGCCCGTAAGCCTGTACAATTCGCAAAAGTCAGTAAGGTTACATGTACAACGTACAAGTTGACACCTCTTCGCCACTTCCGGGGGAGTACATTAGTATTTAAACAGATACTCTGGATTTTAAAGGAAATACAAATAGGGCATTAGCTAAAATCGTTTGTCCATGTGTACGCAAAGTTTAACACTGTATGTAACATTTGGCAACATTAAACAAATACAGAAAAATACATTTGTAGCATAAATTCGATTTTAAGCCCGTCTGTGAAGCGATTCCCGCGGAAAATAAAATTTTAATGAGCTAGGCGATTACGTGGTATCGTGACGTCACTTATGACACCCACTCGCATCAGGCCGACCCTTTCCATGCATTCAGAGCATGTTTACAAGGATAGCTTTTGGGTCGAAACGAGCGTCAGAATGAGTTATTGTGCAATATTCCGACGTAATACAAACACTATAGTCATCATAGAGGAACAAACATTTATCTTGCGGTTCCACATGAATCGAATTTTATTCAAAACAACGAATGCGAATGGGCCTACAAGTCGACTAGATTTCGCCGAGCTTGGGCTCGTTTTCAGAATAATTATATCGAATGCAACCAACGGGAGATAATCTACACCAATAAACATACATAGCAAACATATATTGTATCCAGCTACATAAAGTAACGTGTATAATCTCATAACATCACTAGAATATTGATATATGAAGGAGTTGTACAATTTATCATACCAACTTAAATCAGTCAAAGAGTTTCCGCTGGTCCCGCTATATTATTTTACAATCGGGCGACGCCGGTTCAATCCTGACAGCATGCAAACCTTTGATTTTCTTTACACTTTTTTGGTTTACGTTTTCACGAAGTAATATAAACAAAATAATGTTATACTATAATGCACTGTTTGTAAATATTTTTTTAATTTTTTTTGTAATTATTTATTCGCCACAAAAATTAAAATATGGTCATTATATATAACGATGTTTCTAAATTGTATTTATCCAGACAAATCTCAATCTGTTTTCATATATATAATTACACTATATTACCGTACAATACATTTACAATTAATAAATTATATATCCATTACATTATGTTTGTTTGGATAAATAACATTTAGAAACATCGTTATATAATGACCATATTTTCATTTTTGTGGCGAATAAATAATTACTGCAAAATAAAAATTATTTACAAACAGTACATTATAGTTTAAAATTATTTAGTTTATATTACTTCGTGAAAACAGAAACAAAAAAGTGTAAAGAAAATCAAAGGTTTGCATGCTGTCAGGATTGAACCGGCGTCGCCCGATTATAAAATAAACGACAAGTAACCAACACGCCTACCCACTGAGCCAGTGGGACCAGCGGAAACTTCCTGACTGATTTAAGTTGTTATATTAAATTGTACAACTCCTTCATATATCGATATTCTAGTGATATTCTAGTTATATATATATATGAGATTATACACGTTACTTTATGTAGCTGGATACAATATATGTTTGTTATGTATGTTTATTGGTGTAGATTATTTCCCGTTGGTTGCATTCGATATAATTATTCTGAAAACGAGCCCAAGCTCGGCGAAACCTAGTCGACTTGTAGGCCCATTCGCATTCGTTGTTTTGAATAAAATTCGATTAATGTGGAACCGTAAGATAACTGCTTGTTCCTCTATGATGATTAGTGTTTGTATTACGTCGGAATATTGCACAATAACTCGTTCTGACGCTCGTTTCGATCCAAAAGCTATACTTGTAAACATGCTCTGAATGCATGGAAAGGGTCGGCCTGATGCGAGTTTGAGTCATAAGTTACGTCACATCTCGGCATCCCGAAAAGCGCGCCAAAAATATGCATATTCGAAAATGTCCGGATGCACAGCATAAAATGTGGAGTTTCTAATTAATTGAATTTTTTTGATTTTTTTGGCTTGGTGGATGTGGAAATAGATAGCAGGATGTAATATAACATGAATTCAAGCACTAGATGTTTTTATTCCCTTTAACATTCACATATTTTGAAATGGTGTGCACAGTGTCGGTGATCAGCAGTAATAATCATAATTGAAAGTATTTGACAGCGTAAATAAAAATGTTCTAAAAAAGAAGTTAATTTATTTAATTCACCGGATAAATGTGTTAGGTTAAATTAATTGAGAGATTTCAAATTTAATTGTAATTTAATTAATTGACTGTTTAAGTTAATTGCCCCATGCCTAGTGTATACTTGATTACTTTTTGGAAAATTGAGAATTTGGCTTACATTGGCACAATATCTCCAAGGATGGTTGACCCAATGTTGGCCCAACGTTGGCCCAAAATTTCCAAGGGTGGTAGACCCAACATTGGCCCAACGTTGGCCCAACGTTAGTATACATAGATGTACCCGAAAACATAAATGCATAATTACGTGTATTGGGCCAGTCTTTGAACCAACGTTGGTCTAACGGTTGTACGTTACACTCGGTTCACTTGAACATTGTGTTGATTGCACCACGTTGGCCCAACGTTGGCCCAATGATGTTCACCCAAGGCCCACGTTATGCCAACGGTACCCTAGTTGGGCCAACGTTGGGCCAGTAAGGTTTTGCCATCTTGGTATCGGAAAACATTGCGTATCTCCATTTTTTCAATGCAAGTCCCAAGCGAGTGCATGGTTAAGTCGATTATACATTATCTCGTAGGCGATGCGTATTGCGTATAACGTCCGTAAAACGCGTCCGTTAACGCACCGTTTTGAATACACGCTTTTTAATGTGACATGACACATTGATGCGTTAGTGGATGCGTTTGGTGCTACTTTCGAACATGTTGCAAAATTATGCATTAATGCGTCGTAAACGTAGCAAGGATTCTCAACTTATGACGTCATATGGGGTGTTTTCCCTACTTCTTCACGTGTCGCAAAAAAGCCTCGACAGTACCTGATGCGAGAGCATATGTAAGGGACCTGATCGACAAGGTTCCGAGGTGGCCGTGCCTCTACAACCTGCGCCACATTTCCTACAACGAGTCGCAAAAATGCTGCACTGTGCGGAGGACAACAGCTACAACAATAGGAGACGGGAACAATGGTAATAATTTAAATAAGCCTAACGATAGGTATATATCTACATGATTAGCGCCATAGTAGGCCTATATACCACATATAGTACTTGAGCAAACTGCTCTCTATTAAGATGGAAATATTGCACAAACTTCTCATCATAGTCATATAGATCGTTGACAACAAGCTGGGGCAGCGCGACCCTTCGAAGGAAAACGTTCCCCTCCTAGGACAACACAGTCCGTGATATTCACTTTGGTATTACACCTCTATGGACGCTCTATGAACAAAACGTTCTTTGAAAATGTAATGCATGTATACAAACTGCTATATTATATTAAGGTACACTAGCTGCAAGATTTAAAGTATAATTAACATATCTACTATAAATTGTGCAACTTATGTTTGCGACCTATTATGTTTCTTAATATTTCATCAAACGTATTTGACTTCTTATGATTTCGTCATAACTATGACATGCTTGCTAGCATTTTTAATTTTGCAACGTTAGCATGAAAATTTAATGTTTTACATATTGTACAGCACGTGTCGTAAAACATTTTAGCCATATAAAATTATATGTATAGGAAGCCGGTGAGGGGCCGTCATACCGGACATGCAAAACGTGTGTCTTAACACGATGTATGCAAAACGCTACCTACTTTCCATACGTGATATTGTTTGATATCCAATATAAATAATAATATTATAATGTCAAGAATTAAGTTCGTTATTTGCACCTTTATATAATGAGTTGCACCAGTTTGACTATTGGCAAAACATTAGATCAAAGTGCATCAAATAAAAAATTGAACTAATTACACCTCATTTCACTGAACTTTGTAGATGGTTATAAGATATATGTCAGCATCATTTTGCTCAAAATGTTGAGACATTCATAGTATTTTTAATTTTTTGTACGTGACGGGGGGCGTATTACCACAAAGGGCTGCGCTGCCCCAGTCTACTTATGGAAAGCGCCTTGCTCTCTCAGCACTTCAACAATTTCGTGCTCCCAATATCTCCGTTGTTTTCTTTGTCGTGGAATATTCCCGCCAAGAAGAAGTATCACTTCGTCCTCGCTCGACGAATCCATCATTGAAAACGACTTTGCTGTCGTCCATTATCGGTGTAATTACTCATCTACTACGCACCATATTCGCGTCAACGTGCCGCCCCTTAACGCATCCGTTTAACGCACGCATAAAATGCATCCATTAAACGCATGCGTTTACGTGTTTATTTGTCATAGGCTTTAGAGGCAGACCTGTCATATCAATGGAGATTTTCGATTTTGTTCAGTGTATTTAATAAATAGACATTTCTGGACGAAAACAAAATGTGTAGCCTTACAATACATGATAGTCCTTATTGTACAACAAATTAGCTGTTCGATCACGCTTTCGAAATTAAAAAAGGGAAAAATTTATATGTTTTAGCCGACGAAAATATAGGAAACTACACAGGCGATGAAAGATGCTAGCAGTAAGAACGGGCCTAGCCTGTGTAACATATTCGCCGAATATTAGTTCATGAATGCATAGTCATATGCAGACAAATAGACGAAAGATGGACCTATGTCGTTGATCAAGAATTATGTTTTGACGTTCACCGTCATGTTACGCTTCTTAGATGATTGCCGATTTGTAAACACCCGTGACCGGGTCATTAGTCCCGGGTTTGATGGTGTGTAAATAAAGTGTATTATTATTATTATATTATTCGTATTTAGTCTTGCAATCTGCGTCCGAAACTGACCACCGCAGACTCTTGCAGAGCTTGCTGCCGGCGGACACGTCACATTAATCATCTATGACCAGCTTTTTGTATGGGAATCCTTCTGTGAAGTATGTGAAAATTTGTTTCCTAGTACTTGCAAAACACCCAGTAGCCATGCAGTGCATTACATTTGTTCATGTTTATTTAAGTTTTCGCTGCGTCGCCTATTGAATGACAGTGATCAGCGGCGCCTGCATTCTTTGTAGTCCAGTAGAAATCAGCAAATTGTTTACCAAACACGGACATTTTGATTAAAAAAGCCAATTTTTGTTTTAGGATGACCAGTAGTTTTTCCTGAACTTCCAGAAAAAAAACCAATCAAAATCAACCCTGGGAACTTCGATTTGTTTCATAAACTATATACGTACCCTGTCAGCTATTATATTAATTACTTGCTTACAGATTGTTAGAAAAGTTATGATAAATTGATGTACTAATTGTTCTGGATTATTATGCATTTATATGCTTGAGCGATTTGAAAATGTGTGGTATGGAAAGCCAAACATGACATTGTTCATAATTTTGTAGCTGAGGCGTAACGGTAGATCTTGGTTGATTTATTAGTGAAAAATGCATAGTTAGTAAGATAGCATGTTAAATCCGAAATCTCTGTTTCAGTAATTATATAAAGTAAAGTTAGCAACTGTTGTTGAACATATTACCCATAATAATAGTACACATAGTCATATTATGAAGATTGCCTAACAAATAGTCATACATCTTTTTTTTTAGGAATGGGTCACTGATATGGAGCAACATGTCATTTGTTAAGAAGGTGGGGTGGCTTAATAGTTAAACTTAGAAAGAAAGGGATATATTCATTGGTGGCGGTGTCAAAACTACGAGGTGATGGGCTGGCTGAATAATTCAATAATGCAGATGATCATTATGTCCATAAAAATGTGGAAAGACTTACACTGCCTAAACAGTGTGACTAAATAATCTCAGGCAATAAACCAGGTTGTTGCATCTGAATGTATGCCAACTCGTACGAACTCGAGAGGTTATGATTATCAAACGCACTGTCGCATCAAACAGGACAACATTGATTTAGCCAAATACCTGACCTTTCTGCGAAGTCACAACCCATTTTCCACCGACAATGACAACATCTTGCTACTCGGGTCGTAGCTGACGAGAGCGTCAATGTACACCAAGCTGTGGATATTGGTATGAAAATCCACCAGAAAATCACAAATCAGAAGTACGGAGACATCGCTCTCAGGAAGTTAGACCGAGTAAAAACCTTCGCAGATATGAGGAAAATTATCAAACTGAAAGATGGAAAAGAAGTGCGCATGTCGTCGACGGAACTGTACCAGAGACTATTGGCCAAGGCATATACTTCTGGACCACCAGTTCGCAGCCGTAGCCCCAGCTTTATTCCACGACAACGGCACAATGCGAAGGCCAGTGAAGTCTAAATTAGTTTCGTACATCGCCACCCTCGATCGTCATGTTGTCTGCAATGATGAAATTGACGACAAAGCCACATTTGTGGATGGATGTGCCGTTCTGCATCAGATACCCTGGTCAAAGACAGGTACCTTTCATGAAGTGTGTTCATCTTGTGTGATGTATTTTCTCCACTAGGCAGCACACGATAAGGCCTGGTTCATAGTGTTCGACAGCTATGAAGTGCTCACCACCAAGGAACCCGAACAGAAACGACGTAAATTGGGCTAGATCCTTTCCACTGATGTGTTGGTTGGACCTAACACTCCAGTGCCTTCAGACAAAAGTAGTTTTCTGTCAAACAAGCACAACAAACAGCAACTCATTAATCTCCTCTCTACATACCTGCTGAAAGAAGCGGGTAAGTATCCTTCCGTGACGCTGGCGAGGAAGGATATGCGGATACCACAATTGCGAACTGTACCCGAAAAGTTGCAGAATCCCACGAGAACGTATGTATCCGTTATGATGATACAGATCTGCTTGTAATCCTGCTTTACCATGCGCCTGAGAAGTCCACTATTTACATGTAAACCAAACAAAGACTAATCAGTATCCGCACTGGTCAACATGCTCTCGGAAAGGAGATGTGTAAGTGCTTGCCATTTGCACACGCTATGTCTGGCTGAGCGCCCACATTGTAACAGCTGGGGAAATGTATATGGTTTCGCTTTACACCAAAAGCAACTGAAATGTAAGTCTCGACGACCTACGATACATGAACATCATTTCACCAAAGTATGTCGCCATTGAAAGAATTCCATCGACAAGCCGAGCATGCTAATTCCATTCACTCAGAGTGCACCTACATGTTTCTACTTGGGTTAATCTGAAGACGGTATTGGACAGATAGAAACAGTATGGCTTCCTATGTGACGCACACTCAGTAATGCCCGTCAGCACAGAAAAAACCCAGCACCCGAACATCTTCTACAAGGTTATTGAACATTCTTCAGGATAGTTCGTTTTCAAATCAGAAACTTTCATTTTTCATATCCAAGATGTTTAATTTACCTGGTAAAGGCTTTCGTCAACGTCTCACGTCTACTTCATCAGTACCGATGACGCTGAATGACGTCATCGTACACGAAAAGTTGTGTCTCTGTTCACGAAGACACCCGATCAGAGAACCTTGCAAAATCATCAGAAAAAGACTAGAGAATGACAAGACACTAAAGAAGAGAACAAACCTAAACGTAGACGACGTCATGGAGTTGTTGAAATTTGTCTTGGAGACGACATACTTCAGATTTGGAGGAGAAATTTACCAGCAGAAGTTTGGGGTAGCCACGGGTAGTCCAGTATCCCCCATTGTTGTGAACCTGTACATGGAGGACCTGGAGCAGAAAATCATAGCCACACCACCAGTCGATTGCCAACCGAGAAACTGGAAGCGATATGTGAACGATGTAATTTGCCTGGTACACACAGGAAATTCAAAGAAATTACAACAACACATGACCACTGTAGACCCCACGGGCAGCATCATTTTCACGCGGAAAGACGAATAACAGCATGCCCTTCTTGGATGTAAAGTTCACCAGAAAGGAAGATGGTAGTGTGAAGTCTACAGTGTACTGACCAATACCTAAACTTTGCGTCCCACCACCCCAAACATCAGAAGTTGGGAGTTGTAAGAACCCTCATGAACAGGTGTGAGAAAATAACGTCGGAGGAGGGGGACAAGAAAGAAGAGGTGGAACACTTGAGAGGAGCTCTAACAGTATGTGGCTATTCGTTGTGGGTCTTGAAAAAGGTGACAGATAGCAGTAAGAAGAAAAAGACCAACAAAAAACTAAGAAAACAACTATCGGAGCAGTAGTCATCCCATACATAGAGGGGGTCTCAGAGAGATCGAGTACTGAAGAAGTATGGAGTAGCAACAGCTATGCGTCACCACACCACCCTCAGGCACCTGATGGTACATCCCAAGGACAAAGTACAGCTAGAAGAACATGGCGAACTGGTGAACCAAATACCGTGCAAGAATGTTGGTGCTGAGTACATTGGGGAGACAGGCAGACTACTCAAAACACGACTGGAGGAACACTGAAAGGACGTAAACAACACGAAAAATGAGAAATACACAAGGAGCGGAAAAAAAGATTGATGTCTACCATCAATAAATCCGCCCTTACGACAGTACGACAACTGAAAATGACATCATAGACTGGGGGGAGGGGGAGTGAAAATTGTAGACAAGGAACCCAACAGAAGAATTCGGCATATCAAGGAAGCCATCTGGATCAGGAAAACCAAAACACCCATCAACAGAGACGAGGGCAATTACGAACTGCCTCACGTGTACGATGACGTCATTCAGCGTCATCGGTACTGATGAAGTCGACGTGATACGTTGACGAAAGCCTCTACCAGGTAAATTAAACATCTTGGATATGAAAAATGAAAGTTTCTGATCTTCTACAAGAGATTCGTTGCTCTTGCAAGCGCCAAGATAACTTGTGTGTGTCTTGCAACAACCCAAAGAAGCGTCTTGCCTATAGCGTCCACTGCAAATGTCAAGGACAATGCGCAAACGGCCCAACTCTTGTACAGCTACCCGTCAGTGAAGACGATGACAATGCTGATGATAATGTTTATCAAATGATATATTAGAAGATTACAGGTAGAACATTTATGATCTCTCCTAGTTATATTCAAGTTTGAATGCTATACCGTTCACTGTTTGGGGTATAAGTGACATTCGTGTGACCTTAGTTAAGATGTTAATTAAATCCCAGAACAAATTTGGGACTGAGTGCTATATAAGAAATATATTATTAATTAATTAATTAATTGGTTAATTACTTATTTGATTAATTAAACTCCATCATTAATGTGTGGCTTAACAGACCAGTATACATATCATTACAAACGTATTAACCAATAAATGAAACAGTTAAACATATGATTAACAAACGCAAACAAAAAGTGTTACTTCGAAATTGGACAGAAACACCCAAAAACAAGGATTGGGATAAAAACAAAGTTCTCCAGGGATGATTTTTTTGGAAGTTCACGAAACCCTATTGGTCACCTTAAAACAAAAATTGGCTTTTCAACCAAAATGTTCCGGTCATCGTCAATGTCTAGGCCATTAGGCCATATTCGTTGTTCTTAACGTTGACAGACCGGCACACCGTCACATAGACTGCAAATGACTCTTGTGTGTATGTTCCTCGTTCATTTCACATATCATTTGCGTTGTGTGAACCAACAGCTGCAGCACGGGGCATGCAAACCAGAGGTAGAGGTTGCTGTAAATGCTGTAAATAGCGTTTAATGTACCTGAAAAACACAGCGGGTCACCGTCTCCGGTATTATCGCCTACCAACCACTGAAAACTGACACCAAATTCGGCCACGCTTGACTGCCCGTGGTGCCACAGACTGACAAAGCGCGACCGTTTGAACAATTGCATTGTTGCATCGCTGCCAACTACTTGGTTGTTAACAATGCCGAGCGCAAGGCAATCCCAATCGGACGTTTTGCAACAAAATGAGCTTGCTGAACTAAACAATCGGTCACTTACATTAGCAACAAGCTTGACGAACTCATAGCCTCAAAAACTGAAATAACAGAAATTCTCCAACTCGTGAAAAAAACTCGAAAAAAACAACGTCGAGAAAGATGCAAAAATCAAACAAATGGAAATACGAATCAATGACCTTGAACAATACATGAGAATGGAGAATGTGATAATATCAGGTCTACAGACTACATGCACATCTAAACTACAGCCGATTGGTTGACCAAAATGCTACAGCACCCGAAACAGACAACGAAAACGGTGCTTTAGAAGACAATGTCGTTGCCTTCTTCAACGAGAAGTTACAACTCGCGATAAGAAAGAGTGACATTTTGGTCTGCCACACGCTAAAGCGTAAAACCAGTGACAATGTCAGGGGAAGCACGCAAACAAAGGACATCATCGTTCGCTTCGTAAGCAGAAGAACCAAAACGGCAGTTATGCGGAACGCTCGGCGTCTGAAAGGAACTAAGATCTACGTAAATGAACATTTGACAACACGAAATGCAGCCCTTGTCAAAACTGCTCGTCGCCTACAACGAGAAAATAAGATCTCATTCACATGGGTGCGCAACGGCAAAGTATTTGTGAAATCACTCTGTTCAGCAGAAACTGCATCAGTTCATGTCATCTCCGACGAACGTGACTTTGTCACGCTACGGTTGCTTTAAAGTAGTCGCTTTACCAAACAAATTCTGCCAGTGAACTGTGCGGGCTATAGCCGTTATGAACTCTTTAAGCTGGTAAGAAGAATTTACTTTACACCATATTACTTTATATGTCAATTTGTATTTTTGATGTTATTACATACCTTAACTCATGTTGTGACTCTATTCAAGGTGCCATCCCCTTATGTCTCTGGATTAACGAATTCTTATCAACAATGGTGGCACTGAGCAAAATTCGTTGCGTAGCATTCTACGACTGAACGATAAATATATGCTTGAAGATGAAAGCATTGATGTTATACAACACTCGCCATATGTAGATTTAGATAACCTTTCTAACATTTTATGCTCTAAGCGAAATAGTTTAATAATCTTAAGTACAAATATTGAGAGTATTAACGCCAAGTTCGACGAACTCCAAATATTTATTAACAATTTGAACAACTTAGATTTCCAACTTAGCGCAATTTGCATTCAGGAAAGCTGGCTATGTGATCATAGTGACACTTCTCTTATACAATTAAAGTTGTATACGTGTATTCCTCAAAGTTAACGATGCAGCAAGAAATATGGCTTAATTATATACCTAAACGATAAATACAATTACACAGCCACAAATATTAATAACGAATCAAATATTTGGGAAGGCCAGTTTATTGAAATCAATTCTAAGTCTTTACATAAAAACATTATACTTTGAAATGTATATAAACAACCAAGGAATAACCTCGATAATTACAGAACATTAATTGATGAAATAATGCCACTATTAATGCATCTAGAGAGTTGCAATTCTGATGTTTTAATCGCTGGAGATTACAATATTAATCTCTTAAAAGTAAACGAGATTGAAATTTTTAGTGAATTTTTTGATGTATATCTACTCATAGTTTCTACCAAAAAATTACTCTACCCGCGAAATTCTCTAACTGTAAGGGTACATTAATAGATAACTTGTTCTGCAAACTTTCCAATACTACCATGAATACTACATCAGGCATTTTGATAACAAACGTTTTCAGATCATCAGCCTTGTTTTACAAGCCTAAATATTCAAAGAAGTCTCCAGGAATCACCTCCAAAATTTATAAAAGTGATAAAAGAAAAACCAAATGCCTTAAACAACCTACTATACGAATTAACAAGTAACAATATTGCTGGAAAACTAGACTCATCCCATAACATTAACCCAAATACAAACACAAACATTATGTGTGATATCATTGAAAAAATATATAAAAAACATTTTCCAAGTAAAATTTCTAAATTCAACAAACATCGCCACAAAAAATCAAACTGGGTCACACAAGGCATTATTAAATCTATAAAACATAGATATAAATTGAACAAGAAATTACGCACTCTTATGCCTATTTCACACGACTACACACTACTAAAAACGGAAATACATAATATTAATGTTGTACTTAAAAAGAACAATTAAATATGCTAAATTTAGTTATTACGACTCTTGTTTTATTAGACACAAAACAAATATAAAAAAAGACATGGTCAAATATAAATGATATACTAAATAAAACGAAAAAAAAGAAATCATTCCCAGAATATTTTACTGTGGAAGAACAACAGGTCTCAGACAAGCTTATTATCGCAAACAAATTTAGTTCATTCTTTACAAACACTGGACCGGAACTTGTCAAAAAAATACGTAACCCAGACAACAAAACATTTCAAGACTACCTGCAATTCAAACATGATTTACAATTGTCCTTTCAAAAAGTGAACCAACAAGACATAGAAACTGTCATTGATCGCCTTCACCAGACATCCAGTTGTGGCGAAGATGGCATATCAGCAAAAGTATCGAAACAATTAAAGACACCTTTACTTGAATCACTCGAAATCATAATAAACCAGTCTTTAGAAACAGGAACCTTTCCTGATATCTTGAAAACAGCCAAACTATTTCCCATATTCAAAAAGGAAAACAAAAAATTATTCACAAATTATCGACCAATTTCAATACTTTCAGCAATCTCAAAAGTGTTCGAAAGATTAATCTATAACCACTTATATTCCTTCTTTCAAAATCACAAACTATTCTATAAAAGTCAGTATGGTTTTAGACAGGAACATTCTACGGAGTTAGCAGCACTCGAACTTATTGACAAAATCATCTGCGAAATGGATAAAGGAGAAATTCCCATAACAATATTTCTAGACTTATCAAAAGCCTTTGATGCACTAGATCATGACATCTTATTAAAAAAATTATCATACTATGAAATAAATGGAAACACACTCCTACGTAGTTATCTAACTGGAAGAAAACAATATGTCGAATTTGAAGGCACTGAATCTGATATGCTTCCTATTACCACTGGAGTGCCTCAAAGATCCATTCTAGGTCCTCTCTTATTTCTGATTTACTTGAATGACATTAACTACTACTATATACAAGTGATTCAGTATTAACAAGTATATTGGGATCCTTTAACATACATGACAATTTCCAAGAAATAAATATTGAGTTAAACAAAGTAAGTGCGTGGTTAATAGTTAACAAACTATCATTAAACATTAAACAATCTAAATACATCTTATTCCATTCTCCACAAAAGAAAATCCCAAAATTAAAGATAGACGACACGCCAGTCGAGTGCGCAGATAATTTCAATTTCCTCCTCGATAAAATAGCTTCACGCACAATTGGAATTATAAATAAGTTGAGGTGGTTCATTCCCCAATATATATTATTAAAACTATACAATTCACTAATTCTCCCCCACATAAATTACTGTATACTTGTATGGGGACCTCAACTCAATTACTGTATACTTGTACGGGGATCTCAACTAAATTACTGCATACTTGTATGGGGATCTCAACTCAGTAAAGTAACAAAACTACAAAGAGAGCAATACGATTGATTACAAACAGTAAATATAACGCACATACTGAACCTTTGTTCAAAAGTCTAAAACTCCTAAAAGTTGAAGACATCGTTAAATTACAACAATTAAAATGTTATCACAAATACGTAAATAGAAACCTTCCTGAGTATCTACAAAATATAACCATAAGACTTAACTCTGACGTACACACGTATAGCACTAGAAGTCAGAAACGTATCCACACCGAAAGTACGAACAGTGACCTTGCAAATAAAAGCATCAGACGGTCGTGTATATAATGATACTCCCAACTTAATCGAAGACAAAATCCACACCCACTCTCTCTCAAAGGCTTCAGCGAATATACACACATAAACACAGATAAACACATTATGCCAGATTCACGCCATGTGTATTTGAAACGTTGTGTGATATTATATCATGTACAGGACATTTCAAATTCATACAACATTTGGAATTTACAGTTCGTTCCGCATGCATCTGGTACGCGTAAAAAATGAAAGCGGTGTCACTGGAGACTCTTGGCGACCCATTCAAGATGGCTAGGCAACCCAATTTTGGTTAAGAACCTCTGAATTTTATGGAACTTCTTCAAACCAAATCGTATTATCATCACCATCGGATGACCTATGCTCCAAAGAAAACTCGTATCCATGTGGAGAAAACACACTCTTTGTTATCGCTCACGTTTTTTTCAAGTATGTATAGATACGCGTAAATGGCTGTTCATTAGTACGATATCGTGAGGAAAGTTCTATGAACATAAATTATTATATCGAAGTGTAAGCGCTTGTAGAATAAATATGAAAGTGACATTACGCACGCCGTCTTCGCGTACAATCTCTTTATTTGCTCTGCAGATGTCAAGCTCTGGCATTTGTTTAGATATATTAATAATTTTACGCATTTTTTGTGTAAACAAACTGCATCATTCCAGCTTTCAAGCCATGAAGATCCGAACATGAACGTCGTTGTCCACTGAATGTCTAGATTGGCCGATTGGTCCAGACTCCTGGGCCGACTGCGAAATGCCGTGGTTTTAAGCACCAACTGTGTTTAACATGGGGTAAATGGGAAATAATGATTCGTTGTTTTAAGTCAATTCCCCAATTTTCATTACTGCATACTTTTGATATGTTTCACTGGTACCTTAAATGTGGAGAAAATTATAATTTGAATGGATTAGTAGTCATTTGCATGAATCCAATACGGTAACCAAATTAAACTGGAATAAGAAAAATAATCTGCCTTAACAAATTCTCCTTTGATTTTGATAATTAATCTTCATCCAAGTATTTGGCTGAGTAATTCTAGCCGCTAGTAAAAGTCACGTTATCAATGATGGAGGGTGTAAGAATTTGGCCATAATTATTGTTTTAAGATATACGTCATTCAGGAATATTTATCAACAAAGGTTCAGTTGTGACTATTCTGTAGGCCATATAATTATTATTCTTGATTATATGGACATTTTCAATGTCAAAAGTTCACAAATCACAATTTTAATTCAACGACACGAATATTATGAATGACAACCATTTTTTTTCTCAAAATGACCTTCTTATGTCAAAGAAAGATAATATATTTTGAATATCCGTTTTAGTACCTTTGTTGTTGCAATGCTACACATTCGTCTGTACAGTTATGGTTATACAGCTACTCACAAGGCTGGCTCCTCAAACAACAAAAGGGAGCACGTTAGCAGTCATCCCATCGCCATTTGCTGGCTAATGTCCAGGTAATTGAAGCCTATAATTCATTCACTTTAAAAACAATTGTAACATCATTTTAAATATTGTATCAATGTTTTCTGAGTTTCCAAAACACCATGCTAAAAGGAAAATATTTTTCAACTGATTCCTTTTGGGTTATCATGTTTTTAGCAATATTAAACATTCTGGAATTTATTTTCAACGAGGTTTCTCTCTTTCTGTACACCTGTATCTTTGTTTGTATATATGTATGTCTGTCTGTCTGTCTGTCTGTCTGAATGTCTTTCTCGTAGATGACTGACAAGATCCAATGCATCAGTGTCATGTCCAGCTTTTCTAGCTATTGAAATAATCTTGTTCAGATCACAGGTTTCACGGTTGACACCGCTGCGACTTTGCCTGTTTACATAAGCTAGCTTGGAAATTACCCACGCCAAATGCGGAGTCTGTCATTCTGTTGTTACCTCTGGTCAGTCACTGAGCCGTCAAAGAAGGTCAATTCAAATTCTCAGTTGCCAGCCTGCTCAGCTTTGAGACACTTTCACCTATTTCCATCGTGTGCAGTTGTTGCACCCATGATATTGTTCTTTGTAGTGTTCATTTATATGTTCTCATTCATTTCTTTGTAGTGGTCATTTATCTGTTCTCATTCATTTTTCTGTGGATTCTTCCTAACATATTTGCTGAATACACTATTTTGTTGTTTCTAGTTGTTTAGCTTGAACCACAACAACACCTATCTCGGGATCTACACATGCTCTCGCCCCTGAAACAAGCACTTTTCTCTCTTTAGGTGGAATAGGCAGATTGACAACACGAATAGAGGTCAATGCCTCATTTACCAGCATGTACAGTCTTCCCAGGCATCATGCAACTGACAGTGTTGCTAGCACGACCTGGAAGAGGTTTTGCCACGCTAGGGCCAGCTAGCAGGCGCGCAACGCTACCGAGGAAGCAATTCCCCAAGTGGAATCCTCCTAGACCGAGGACCATGCACTTGTGAGCACTGTCAACTGGTTGAGACAAGATAGTTGTTAGCATTTTCCAATGCAATGGCTGACAACTGTGAGGACAGGAGTAATAAAGACCGTATTGCGTAGCTTGATGTGACAAACTTCGGTGTAAAGAAGGTGCACGATTGAACACTGGAATCAAGGCAAATATTAGGAAGAACATTACAAAATACTCTCAATGGTATAGACTATGATGTTACAGCTGCATCATACAAGATTCTGCTGGCCTGTAGAGGGAAAGAATAGGGACGACCACAGCAAAGCTAATTATAATGTTAGATCTACTGCAGGTTATAATAATGATATGACAATCAATCATGATAAAGTACTCCATACGCATCTTTGTAGCAACACAAATTAGAGCATTTTACATAACTCAAAACATTTTTCCGAGAGCAAAGATATGGCCAAATATTGAAATTTTACAGCCAAACTGAATTGTTGAAATTAACTGTTGTAAAGTATTCAAAATACATCTTTGTATCGCATCCAAAACGCATTCTATATATTTTAACCGCAATTATGCCAGCGTCAATTGAATCAACATGCTCGCCATCTTACTTAAATATTCAGGAAATCAGAAGCACAACTATTTCAGAATCAATAATCACGATATCATGAGCAGGTTGGCGCAAACGTTATCGGAGTAGGCGACCTGCGAGAACGTAGGGAGGCATCGAATCTTCTAAAATATGTTTGATTTTCTGCGCAAAGTAGCTACTGTTTAATGTTGACAAAATGCAAATACAGAGAAAGCACCCATAAGTCTATATTACTTATTTGTATAAATGCCATACGGCCCTCCTTGTTTAGATAACAATATTATTTGTTAAATTCAAAACGTTAGCTATTTTTATATATGATCGTCGTACCTTTCTGTATTGTAACTGTAGCTTCTATTCGTTGCCCCAACTTGGATTGAAACGTCAGCTACTATTCAAACACGTTCAGCCAAACGTTCATTTCTTTGACAATCACATGTGCACGCGGACTGGGGACAAAGCGGAGCTCATACACCATCTCCTGAAGCTTGTCCCTGCATGCATCGTTTCAGCCATGCTCGACAATGGCTTGCAGTTTATTGTTGATGGGGGAAGATTGCTACACAAGTTCTCATGGCCCAAGCACTCCAGCATTGCCAAGATCTGCGTTATGTATATCCAGCATGTACGCAGCCTCTATGGCCATGCGTTGGTTGTGTTTAAAGGTTACCATGGCTCCAACACTAAGGACGAAACCCATCGTCGTAGGACATGAAACGACGTTGTTGCTTCAGTTTCAAATTCCGCATAAATACGTTTAACCATCAGCAAAAAAACTTTTCTTGCCAATACATCAAACATGCAGGCCCTCATCAAACTCCTTAAATATGGTTAAAGCAGACATCACTGTTGAGCACGCAGAAGGGGATGTTGACTACAAAAGCTGTATGTTGGCATGCCTTTCTGTGAACATAAAGCCAACAGCTGTTGTCGCAGACGATTCTGTCGTATTTCAGCTGATCATAAATGATGCTGATGCCACAGATAAGAATGATAACCTGTACAGGGTGACATCGAAACAGACGGTGTGCATCACTACATGAAAAAAGAACCTGGATCCAGCCCTCTCAGAAGCTCTGTTCATTCTGCACGCTCTCAGTGGGTGTGATACCACGTCAAGGCCATATGGAAATTGAAAAGTGACCGTTCTTACGAAATACGCACCACTGAAAACCTCCGTCTTCATGTATCCACTTTCCTCGAAAGAGGACATCGAAAAGGCAGGAGAGGAGGTCCTGCTGGAGATATACGGGTACACCACATTACCAAGCCTCAACTTCGCAAGGGTGGCGAAGTTCCTGCTGAAGGTGGCTACGTCTACACAGCTGCCTTCCATTGCCATCGGACTTATCATCAGATGCAGGGATGGCGTGACAATGATGTCTCCCCTGAGGTTTGGGGATTGGATAGCATCTTGTGCTGGTCTCGTGGCTATCAGAATGACTCAGCCAGCGGCACCAGAGCGACTCCTCAAGATACTTCGATGCAATTGCAGTGGTCAATGCGACAACAAAACGTGCACCTGCCCGAAGAATGGACTGCGGTGCACACCAGCATGTGGTCAGTGCAAGGGCATCACCTTCATGAATGTCCCACAAGTGGAGAGCCTGGATGATGATGATAACCGGGATGGTTGATCAGGATCATACAGGATTGTAAATAGATAATACCCATATATACATACTAGGATGGGTTGACATTGAAACGTGACATTGAAGTATAGTTACCTGTAAAATATGGTTTAGATGATTACGCATAGTAAACTTTGTTGTAATGACATTGTAACATGTGTTTGTTAACTTCATTTCGTTGCAAAATCATGCCAATTTGGTGTGAATCCAGCTTTTTTTCTTGACCTTTACCTTATTGCATGACATTGACCTCTATCGATTTCAAAGGTATCACCAAACGTACGGGCATCCTACAATTAGTTGGAAATGACACCTCAAATGTGTTTCTATATTGCTTAGTTCCATAATTAGGTCCATTTGAATATTACACCCTGGATAATGTCGGCCACCTTGAGTTTGAGCCGAAAATGACGTTTTTCCATGGGTGGATTCGGGTGGAGATTTTTTTGTGGTGATATATATCACCAACGAACCCATTTCAGGTGAGAAAGCTTTGTTAACATTTTTGTTAACCTTGGGACTAAATGTAGCTTATTGTTCTTCTACTGTGATCAGTGTTTGTATTTCATCGGACTACCGCGCAATAACTTAATCTGATGCTCGCTTCGAGCCAAAGGTATGCCTTGTAAACATGCTGCTGGTATGAATTAAGGAATGGAAAGTCGTGGCCTCTTGCTTTCTTGGTTCACCAATGACGTCACATCTAGGCACACCAAAAGCGCGCCAAATATTATTGGTCCCTCAAAAGACAACACATTTACAATATTTTCTTAGATTGAATGGAATGTATAGATGTCACAATTTCACGTATTTATTGAAAGCTGATGTAGCACGGATGATTCCTTCCTGAAAGTTGCGTACATAACTATAACGCGACGTGCTCACCAAGTCACCGTAGCTGCTTTTATCGTGCTACAGTAAACAGCGTTTAGTGCAGCAATTAAATAGCGCCGGAGGCGCAGGGTAGAGAGATACATGGAGGGTGAAAATAACACCGCATTTCCCAAAATTCGCTTTTTGCGAATTCAAATGAGTGAAGCGGGAGAGAATTGCCTGGAGGGCGACGATGACACCGAATTTCCCAACATACGCTTTCCACGACTCCATATTGTGAATGCAGAAACATGTTCTCATCTTTATCAGTGCACATCGCGAGAAGAATTTTGGTATCTACGTCACCTGCGCGGAAGCACTTGCTTTCACGTTCTTCAAAGTAGACCAACTGAATTACAGTCAGCGTGCCCCCGGAGAACATGAAGACACCGTTCCGTGGAGCGTTGACAATGCTTATAGAAGGCATTTGGGTAGTGACCAAAACGACACATATGTTCTCCGCAATGCCCGTCAATTAGAAACACGATCAAGCACATGCAAGTGTGAATGGGGAAAGGCGAGGTAATCGGTCTCACTGAAAACAGCAAAAGCAGCAGCTCTCCAAAGATGGCTCGTCGCGGAACCACTATTGGATTGAATCTCGCAAGAATTTGAATTGCACGTGTCACCCGCAGCACAAAACCTTGCCTACTCAGCGAAAGTTAAATTCCGATGTATTTGCACTCGTCGATGTCATTCGCCAATACGGACATCTCTCGAGCTTGAGAACAGCATCCTGGTTGTACCAAACATCTAGGAATGGGTTCCATAGTCCATGGTGGCAACAATCTCGAAGCTGGACCATGTGAACAGGCACAGTACGAGACATTGTGACATAATGTCTTACATGAAAGGAGCACACCTTTCAGCAACGTGATCAAAAGACGATTTTAGATGCTAAAATCGAAGCTGCAGAGATGCTCCCACGAGGAGGCGAACACGCGTATAAAGTACAACTCATGGTACTCTCTTTTGCAAGGGGCGAAGACAGTCGTGGTGCGTACTGCAGACACGGATGTTGTCGTCATCTTCGTTGGGTTGTTGATCTGCCTGAAAGCGACCGTCGGAAACTTCCAACTGTTGTTGACACTCGGAAGAGCGCGAAGCTTCAGAAACATACAGGTAACACGTCAACACCGTGTGTGTCGGTCTTGGAGGGCGGAAGGCTTACGAAATCGTGATGTTCCATACCATGACGGGCTGTGGTGAAGATTCAGCATTCCATGGCATGGGGAAAATATGGGCATGGAAGGCATGATCTGAAGTTTGTAGGGTCACAAAGGCATTTGCAACCATTGCGAGGTCACCGTTTGCCGAAATAGATGCGGCTATACAAAACTACAATTTATAGAAAAATTCCTCATCACGATGTATGATAAGTCAAGTGCAGTAATATGTTAATGAGGCAAGACGAGAACTCTTCATGAAGAAAACTTGCGGTTTCGATCGACTGCCAAGAAATAAACGAATTACTGTAACAATTCAGGCGTAACAGCAACAGGCAAGCATACGATCTATTTGCTTTGGGTTGCCCAGCCGGAGGTGCCGTCCCCAAAGGATTTTGGGTGGAAGTTCAAAGCTTCCGAAAGTCAAAGCTTCCTGAAGCTTCAAAGAGTGTCGGGAGCTTCTGCAGTGTCGATACAAAAGAGGGAGGCCTTGTTTAAGCTGGCGTGCCGTGCACGGATCTTTGCACGTGCTCCTCTCAAGAAGTGATGTGTGATTGTATTTAGTATGGGCATGGGATAACTATGTAAAAACAAAAAACTGAAACACCTAATTACTAACAATTTACACACGCACGCTCACACGCACACGTGTACATACATCCATGTATGATAGTAGTATAGAGGCTCTGTACGGTCTCAAAACCCTACTTATAAAAAACAATTTAATGACCACTAAACGATTTCGACAACCTACTTATAAAAAAAAGATCAAAGGCTTTTTTTGACACTAATTAGTTTCGGAAACCTACTTATAAAAAAACATGATTGATGAGCGATGTAATTTGATACTAATTGGATGATTGATTACCCCTACACTAGAGATGCCACCTAGCGGTGAGTGCAGAGAGTATTTTAGTCCTAGCGATCAACGCCGTACCTAGAGCGTGCTGACGTAAGCAATAATGCGTTTATCGCGCTAATATATAACCACGCTAAAACCATTGTATAAACGTCGACCCCCGTCATCCCTATGTGAATGGCGCGCTGTACACTATGTTGACAGCAAGAGCGACGACTGCTGCTGCAGCGATAAGGCGCCGGCTGCTGCTCTAGTGGACTTTGACCCCTGGATGACAGCATAGCTGGCTAACGGTAAACAACGTTCTGGTGGAAGGATTAAAACGAAACCAATGCGTTGTGCGTTTAAATACATCTAGTTGTGGGATTACAATGAAAATCAAATGCATAAATACACTAACGTTCAGTAGGGTGTTTATGCATTGGAAACAGATGCGTGAAAACGTGAGTAGTGACTGAAATATTTTATTGCGGAGCAGCATCATGATAGGCGAGTATTCGGGCGCGGCCAACGGGTTGCCTACTGCTCTGATAGGCGAGCTTTCGGTCGCGGCCAACGGGTTGCCTGCTGCTCTCCGGGGAACCGAAACCTTCCCGACGATACAGTTCGTGAGGAACGATAGTTTTCCATAGTCCATTGGTCTGCTTTACGAGAAATACTCGAGCCAGATCGGGGATGATATCGTCGTCAGAGCTGTCAGTGTCTGTCGGCGTGATGACGCGCGTAGGAGGCGGCAACGTGTGGGTGAATGGTGCGACCACGCATGTTGGCTTGGTCGTCGATGCGTCGTTTGTAGGCAGTTGGATCGGTCTATGAAATAAAACCACAATAAACAAAGGATGAGAACCATGCATTGTTTAAATGACAATGAGACATTGTTTAAACGATGAAATAAAATGAGACATGGTATTTAAACGGTAAAATGAGACATTGTTTAAACGATGAAATAAAATGAGACATTAAACGGTAAAATGAGACATTGTTTAAACGATGAAATAAAATGAGACATTAAACGGTAAAATGCATGCCTGTAGTAAAAATAAAATGAGAGATATGCACGTACTTACAATTGTTTAAATAAAATGCATGCATGCAGGCGCACTGTTTAAACGATAAAATAAAATACATGCTATTTAAACGGTAAAGTACATGCATGTTGCGTACTTACAACAGCTGTAGAAAAAACGTGCATGCATGTACGCGTACTTACAATTGTTTAAATAAAATGCATGCATGTAGTTACTGTTTAAATGTCTTACCGTGTCGTGGACGTGTCCATGTTAGATGAAAATTGTGGTGGAGCGATGTATAGGCGTCGTGTGCGCGTGTCTGTAAAAGTGTGTATGAAATGTGCGCGCCGTCAAACAGCGGTGGCGGCGGCGCATGACACTACGGCTTATCTTGATTGGAATGTGAACGGAGAACAAAAGATTTTTACAAACAATAATCGAAACGTTAAAAGTACGAAATTAAACGTTGTATACGATCACTGCGGGGTCAGGAAACACGAGATGCATCGATATTAGAGAAACTCGCTGTAAAAGTCACATTTGACAATGGATGCACTGACGTGAACGCTAACTTTTTTCCTAAAACAAATTCCTGGGTAGACTAGGCAGAATGCGTTAAGCGCACATGTGTGACATCTGTTGCGCGTGACTTAACGCGATTGGAATGTGAACGGAGAACAAAGGATTTTTACAAACAATAAATGAAACGTTAAAAGCACGAAATTAAACGTTGTATACGATCACTGTGGAGTCAGGAAACGGGAGATGCATCGATATTAGAGAAATTCGATGTAAAGAGAGATTTAACGGCGAATGTACTGACGTGACTGGAAACTTTTTTCCGAAAACAAAATGCCTGGGATGAATGAAGTATGCACGCCGATAATTGAATAAGATAACGGTATTAGTGTAAAGTGCGCATGCGCGTTATATTGTAGACAATGACATTTCAAAAACAATAAACGAAACGTTAAAAGTACGAAACTAAACGTTGTATAGGTTCGCTGTGGAGTCAGGAAACGTGAGGTGCATCGATATTAGAGAAACTCGATGTAAGGAGAGATTTAACGGCGAATGTACTGACGTGACCGGAAACTTTTTTCCGAAAACAAAATGTCTGAAATGTACGAGGCACGCACGCTGATAATTGAGTAAGATGACGTATTAGCGTGAAGTGCGCATGCGTGTTATTTGGAAAAGGTATAAAACGGTTGAGAAAAATGCTATATTGTATGACGCTGAAGTTCTAACGTGTATTCTTTCTACAACAGAAGAGCAGCAAGCAGCAGACGTTCTTCCGCGATAGACAACATGGCGGATGAAAGTCAACAACAACAACAACCAAAAAAGACGAAGGCACCGCGCAAGCAGTCGATGAAGGCGGGGACGGCGGGCAGCAGCGGTCAACCTTCGCCGCTGATTGCAGCCGTGTCAACGGGGGCGTCACCACCCGTTAAGCGCCCCGTCGCGCTCATCGCGGCCCCGTTGACTGTCGGGCGAAAGCGAAGCGCTGAAGAGGCGTCCTTGGAGCCCGACGAGACGGCTGAGCGGCCCCCAGTCCTGTCGCGGAGCGGTTCTATGGAGCGTGAATACGAATCGTCGGCGTCGACGCGCGCCACAGTGGTGAGTCTGAAACATCTGAAGTGTGCTGTCAACGGTGTGTATAAACTTCGGTCGCCCGTTATGATCGACGCCGTCTCGTACAAAGGTGAGGTCGGCACCACCTATTTGGGGTGTTCCCGTTGTCGCCGGAAATTGCAGACAAGCAAAGGCGGGGAGCTGATATGTCGAACGCACGGTGAAGTGGCGGTACCGAAATATTTCTTCGCGTTGCGTGTGATGGTGAAGGACGGCGAGGAGGAGGAAGACGAGCTTTGGCTTACGTTGTTCGATAGCCAAATGTCTAATCTCGTCGAGTACACGGCCGAGTACTTGACGGAATTGAACGAGGACGATCTCCGCGATACCGTGCTCAAGTTAGCCAGCACTAAAGTGGAGATTAGTGTGCGGAAGACGAGTTGGAACGGGGAACCCTCGTATACAGTCCGCACACTAAAGAGATACGTCATCGTCGACGACGATGACTAATGTGTTGTTGTCTTGTGTTGTTTGTAGGAGGAAAATTGGCCGATACTGGTAGATTTATTGACGCTCGCGAACGAACGACAACGAATGAGAGATCGTCGTGGTCGGGAACTATCCGAGGAGAGCTTTCAACTATTAGCCGAGGCGGCCGAACAATACATCAGAGCGTTTTGGTTGTCCTATGAAGCAAGCCTATTTTGTAGTAGTTTGATGTACTAACAGTTGTGCTTCTTATATGCTTTAGGAAGTGCGCCGCGTACTGGAAAAAATGCTTGCAAACAACGAAAAGATTCGCGCTCAGTACGACGAGGTTGCTTCGTTCGTAAGAACGTTGTTGGAACGCAGTGTGCAGGGGTCGATAAAGAGGGATGAGGAAGAGAACAAGAGGGAGGCGGAGGCGGACTAATCATAATAATTATGTGTTTGTAGGACGCTCTGATGCAGCACACCAGGCGTGAGTGTATGAGCGACTTCCTACACGCGTTCTTGACGGTGATTCGTAAAGAGTAGAACTGCTTTGTGCTGTAGGGTAGTGGAGTGCGTGACGCCCACGTATTGGAGGCGATCATCGAGGAGGCACTGGGCGGTTCGAACCGAATACGTCCCGCTCCACCGACGTATAACGAAAGCCTGGGGACGATGGGACCGACGTGCTCGCCGTAATGGAGCGTATCGGAGGAGCTGGGGACGTGCCAACGGCAAATTGTCGTGCCGAGCCGAAGTCAGTTGGTCGGGCGTTACGAACGGCTGTCGATGGATCTCGTCGCCGAGACTCTCGGCGAAATGATTCTGGAGAAGGCGCGGGATCAATGCGGGGTATGTGAACCGAATGAAGGCTGCCCATATGTACACATGCCCGGCTATCGCGCGGGGCGGCCAAATCGTGTATACATGCAACGTTTCGACAAGCCGGGCTGTATTGTGACGTGCTATTTCAACGGCGTCATCGAAACGTTCCTGCGTCGATCGCTCATCCCCTGTTTCACGAGTCTAGTGCATATTCTACACGAGACTACGGTGTCGACTTCTTCCGGTGATCAGCAGCCGCAAACGGGCAGTGCAGTAGAGTTGTATTTGGTGCAGTTTGTGTCGAACTAGTTGTTGGGAACAAATTGGCGCGATTATATGAATCGTGTGCAACTCGAGTCGGCCGTGCACACGTACGTGCAACGCCGGAACGGACTGGAATGAAGAAGCACGAACGAACACTAGTAGAATAGAGAACATTTTGCTAATATTTGCTTGCTATTGAAACAAAGGCTTCAACGACGACGCTGTGTTTGAATGTTGTAAGAGTACCGAATAAAACGTTGAAAATGTACTTTCCGTTTCCGAGTTACCCACAAATAGTTAGAAAAATTACCGCTAGCGCAAACACATTCCCCACCGTACATTAGTTAGAAAAATTACCGCTGGCGCAGATCCCCACCGTTATAACATTAGTTAGAAAAATTATCGCTAGTCCCAAACACATTCATCCATCCCATTAGTTATAAAATGACCGCTAGTTACCACCACATTCCTCCCGCTAGGGTGTACTTACCACCACCACCACTACCGTCACCGTCGCTGTTATAAATAGCGGTGCTCGAAAAAATATCATTAGAGAGAATGGCACCATCGCCACCTACTAGATAGCAATGTCCGAAATGTGGGCGCTATTTTGCGACACAGTCGACGTTAGTACGACACGTAAAGAGTTCGAAAAGTTGCGACGACGAAGCGCTATGCGTAAAACGTCGAGAGTGTCCAAAATGTGGCGCGATGTTCACCACGCGTCACGCTATGCTACGACATCTGAAGCTGCGGTGTGGCCATCAGACGTCGCCACCTCCTAGTAATGAATCAGCGGTGGTGGAGGCGGCAGCCGCTAGGGCGCCGCCGTCGCCCGACGATCTACAGCGTGTCGTGGACGAGCACCGGCGTAGCATAGAGACGTCGGTAGCGCGCGGTGCCGTACAGTCGCGTTACAACTATCGTATGACCGCCTGTACGAGTACGCGCGTGCTCGAACCGCGTCTGAGGGAAATGTTTCGCGAACAAAAGAACGCGTTTAAAATTAACGTAAGCTATGGTTTTGTATTACGCCACAAGGTCTTGGAGGACGGAAGGCTTACGAAATCGTGATGTTCCATACCGTGACGGGCTGTGGTGAAGATTCAGCTTTCCATGGCATGGGGAAAATATGGGCTTGGAAGGCATGATCTGAAGTTTGTAGGGTGACAAAGGCATTTGCAACCATTGCGAGGTCACCGTTTGCCGAAATAGACGCGGCTATACAAAACTACAATTTATAGAAAAATTCCTCATCACGATGTATGATAAGTCAAGTGCAGTAATATGTTAATGAGGCAAGACGAGAACTCTTCATGAAGAAAATTTGCGGTTTCGATCGACTGCCAAGAAATAAACGAATTACTGTAACAATTCAGGCGTAACAGCAACAGGCAAGCATACGATCTATTTGCTTTGGCTTGCCCAGCCGGAGGTGCCGTCCCCAAAGGATTTTGGGTGGAAGTTCAAAGCTTCCGAAAGTCAAAGCTTCCTGAAGCTTCAAAGAGTGTCGGGAGCTTCTGCAGTGTCGATACAAAAGAGGGAGGCCTTGTTTAAGCTGGCGTGCCGTGCACGGATCTTTGCACGTGCTCCTCTCAAGAAGTGATGTGTGATTGTATTTAGTATGGGCATGGGATAACTATGTAAAAACAAAAAACTGAAACACCTAATTACTAACAATTTACACACGCACGCTCACACGAACACGTGTACATACATCCATGTATGATAGTAGTATAGAGGCTCTGTACGGTCTCAAAACCCTACTTATAAAAAACAATTTAATGACCACTAAACGATTTCGACAACCTACTTATGAAAAAAAGATCAAAGGCTTTTTTTGACACTAATTAGTTTCGGAAACCTACTTATAAAAAAACATGATTGATGAGCGATGTAATTTGATACTAATTGGATGATTGATTACCCCTACACTAGAGATGCCACCTAGCGGTGAGTGCAGAGAATATTTTAGTCCTAGCGATCAATGCCGTACCTAGAGCGTGCTGACGTAAGCAATAATGCGTTTATCGCGCTAATATATAACCACGCTAAAACCATTGTATAAACGTCGACCCCCGTCATCCCTATGTGAATGGCGCGCTGTACCCTATGTTGACAGCAAGAGCGACGACTGCTGCTGCAGCGATAAGGCGCCGGCGGTTGCTCTAGTGGACTTTGACCCCTGGATGACAGCATAGCTGGCTAACGGTAAACAACGTTCTGGTGGAAGGATTAAAACGAAACCAATGCGTTGTGCGTTTAAATACATCTAGTTGTGGGATTACAATGAAAATCAAATGCATAAATACACTAACGTTCAGTAGGGTTTTTATGCATTGGAAACAGATGCGTGAAAACGTGAGTAGTGACTGAAATATTTTATTGCGGAGCAGCATCATGATAGGCGAGTATTCGGGCGCGGCCAACGGGTTGCCTGCTGCTCAGATAGGCGAGCTTTCGGTCGCGGCCAACGGGTTGCCTGCTGCTCTCCGGGGAACCGAAACCTTCCCGACGATACAGTTCGTGAGGAACGATTGTTTTCCATAGTCCATTGGCCTGCTTTACGAGAAATACTCGAGCCAGATCGGGGATGATATCGTCGTCAGAGCTGTCAGTGTCTGTCGGCGTGATGACGCGCGTAGGAGGCGGCAACGTGTGGGTGAATGGTGCTACCACGCATGTTGGCTTGGTCGTCGATGCGTCGTTTGTAGGCAGTTGGATCGGTCTATGAAATAAAACCACAATAAACAAAGGATGAGAACCATGCATTGTTTAAATGACAATGAGACATTGTTTAAACGATGAAATAAAATGAGACATGGTATTTAAACGGTAAAATGAGACATTGTTTAAACGATGAAATAAAATGAGACATTAAACGGTAAAATGAGACATTGTTTAAACGATGAAATAAAATGAGACATTAAACGGTAAAATGCATGCCTGTAGTAAAAATAAAATGAGAGATATGCACGCACTTACAATTGTTTAAATAAAATGCATGCATGCAGGCGCACTGTTTAAACGATAAAATAAAATACATGCTATTTAAACGGTAAAATACATGCATGTTGCGTACTTACAACAGCTGTAGTAAAAACGTGCATGCATGTACGCGTACTTACAATTGTTTAAATAAAATGCATGCATGTAGTTACTGTTTAAATGTCTTACCGTGTCGTGGACGTGTCCATGTTAGATGAAAATTGTGGTGGAGCGATGTATAGGCGTCGTGTGCGCGTGTCTGTAAAAGTGTGTATGAAATGTGCGCGCCGTCAAACAGCGGTGGCGGCGGCGCATGACACTACGGCTTATCTTGATTGGAATGTGAACGGAGAACAAAGGATTTTTACAAACAATAATCGAAACGTTAAAAGTACGAAATTAAACGTTGTATACTATCACTGCGGGGTCAGGAAACACGAGATGCATCGATATTAGAGAAACTCGCTGTAAAAGTCACATTTGACAATGGATGCACTGACGTGAACGCTAACTTTTTTCCTAAAACAAATTCCTGGGTAGACTAGGCAGAATGCGTTAAGCGCACATGTGTGACATCTGTTGCGCGTGACTTAACGCGATTGGAATGTGAACGGAGAACAAAGGATTTTTACAAACAATAAATGAAACGTTAAAAGCACGAAATTAAACGTTGTATACGATCACTGTGGAGTCAGGAAACGGGAGATGCATCGATATTAGAGAAATTCGATGTAAAGAGAGATTTAACGGCGAATGTACTGACGTGACCGGAAACTTTTTTTCCGAAAACAAAATGCCTGGGATGAATGAAGTATGCACGCCGATAATTGAATAAGATAACGGTATTAGTGTAAAGTGCGCATGCGCGTTATATTGTAGACAATGACATTTCAAAAACAATAAACGAAACGTTAAAAGTACGAAACTAAACGTTGTATAGGTTCGCTGTGGAGTCAGGAAACGTGAGGTGCATCGATATTAGAGAAACTCGATGTAAGGAGAGATTTAACGGCGAATGTACTGACGTGACCGGAAACTTTTTTCCGAAAACAAAATGTCTGAAATGTACGAGGCACGCACGTTGATAATTGAGTAAGATGACGTATTAGCGTGAAGTGCGCATGCGTGTTATTTGGAAAAGGTATAAAACTGTTGAGAAAAATGCTATATTGTATGACGCTGAAGTTCTAACGTGTATTCTTTCTACAACAGCAGAGCAGCAAGCAGCAGACGTTCTTCCGCGATAGACAACATGGCGGATGAAAGTCAACAACAACAACAACCAAAAAAGACGAAGGCACCGCGCAAGCAGTCGATGAAGGCGGCGACGGCGGGCAGCAGCGGTCAACCTTCGCCGCTGATTGCAGCCGTGTCAACGGGGGCGTCACAACCCGTTAAGCGCCCCGTCGCGCTCATCGCGGCCCCGTTGACTGTCGGGCGAAAGCGAAGCGCTGAAGAGGCGTCCTTGGAGCCCGACGAGACGGCTGAGCGGCCCCCAGTCCTGTCGCGGAGCGGTTCTATGGAGCGTGAATACGAATCGTCGGCGTCGACGCGCGCCAAAGTGGTGAGTCTGAAACATCTGAAGTGTGCTGTCAACGGTGTGTATAAACTTCGGTCGCCCGTTATGATCGACGCCGTCTCGTACAAAGGTGAGGTCGGCACCACCTATTTGGGGTGTTCCCGTTGTCGCCGGAAATTGCAGACAAGCAAAGGCGGGGAGCTGATATGTCGAACGCACGGTGAAGTGGCGGTACCGAAATATTTCTTCGCGTTGCGTGTGATGGTGAAGGACGGCGAGGAGGAGGAAGACGAGCTTTGGCTTACGTTGTTCGATAGCCAAATGTCTAATCTCGTCGAGTACACGGCCGAGTACTTGACAGAATTGAACGAGGACGATCTCCGCGATACCGTGCTCGAGTTAGCCGCACTAAAGTGGAGATTAGTGTGCGGAAGACGAGTTGGAACGGGGAACCCTCGTATACAGTCCGCACACTAAAGAGATACGTCATCGTCGACGACGATGATTAATGTGTTGTTGTCTTGTGTTGTTTGTAGGAGGAAAATTGGCCGATACTGGTAGATTTATTGACGCACGCGAACGAACGACAACGAATGAGAGATCGTCGTGGTCGGGAACTATCCGAGGAGAGCTTTCAACTATTAGCCGAGGCGGCCGAACAATACATCAGAGCGTTTTGGTTGTCCTATGAAGCAAGCCTATTTGTAGTAGTTTGATGTACTAACAGTTGTGCTTCTTATATGCTTTAGGAATTGCGCCGCGTACTGGAAAACATGCTTGCAAACAACGAAAAGATTCGCGCTCAGTACGACGAGGTTGCTTCGTTCGTAAGAACGTTGTTGGAACGCGGTGTGCAGGGGTCGATAAAGAGGGATGAGGAAGAGAACAAGAGGGAGGCGGAGGCGGACTAATCATAATAACTATGTGTTTGTAGGACGCTCTGATGCAGCACACCAGGCGTGAGTGTATGAGCGACTTCCTACACGCGTTCTTGACGGTGATTCGTAAAGAGTAGAACTGCTTTGTGCTGTAGGGTAGTGGAGTGCGTGACGCCCACGTATTGGAGGCGATCATCGAGGAGGCACTGGGCGGTTCGAACCGAATACTTCCCGCTCCACCGACGTATAACGAAAGCCTGGGGACGATGGGACCGACGTGCTCGCCGTACTGGAGCGTATCGGAGGAGCTGGGGACGTGCCAACGGCAAATTGTCGTGCCGAGCCGGAGTCAGTTGGTCGGGCGTTACGAACGGCTGTCGATGGATCTCGTCGCCGAGACTCTCGGCGAAATGATTCTGGAGAAGGCGCGGGATCAATGCGGGGTATGTGAACCGAATGAAGGCTGCCCATATGTACACATGCCCGGCTATCGCGCGGGGCGGCCAAATCGTGTATACATGCAACGTTTCGACAAGCCGGGCTGTATTGTGACGTGCTATTTCAACGGCGTCATCGAAACGTTCCTGCGTCGATCGCTCATTCCCTGTTTCACGAGTCTAGTGCATATTCTACACGATACTACGGTGTCGACTTCTTCCGGTGATCAGCAGCCGCAAACTGGCAGTGCAGGAGAGTTGTATTTGGTGCAGTTTGTGTCGAACTGGTTGTTGGGAACAAATTGGCGCGATTATATGAATCGTGTGCAACTCGAGTCGGCCGTGCACACGTACGTGCAACGCCGGAGCGGACTGGAATGAAGTAGCACGAACGAACACTAGTAGAATAGAGAACATTTTGCTAATATTTGCTTGCTATTGAAACAAAGGCTTCAACGACGACGCTGTGTTTGAATGTTGTAAGAGTACCGAATAAAACGTTGAAAATGTACTTTCCGTTTCCGAGTTACCCACAAATAGTTAGAAAAATTACCGCTAGCGCAAACACATTCCCCACCGTACATTAGTTAGAAAAATTACCGCTGGCGCAAATCCCCACCGTTATAACATTAGTTAGAAAAATTACCGCTAGTCGCAAACACATTCATCCATCCCATTAGTTATAAAAATTACCGCTAGTTACCACCACATTCCTCCCGCTAGGGTGTACTTACCACCACCACCACTACCGTCACCGTCGCTGTTATAAATAGCGGTGCTCGAAAAAATATCATTAGAGAGAATGGCACCATCGCCACCTACTAGATAGCAATGTCCGAAATGTGGGCGCTATTTCGCGACACAGTCGACGTTAGTACGACACGTAAAGAGTTCGAAAAGTTGCGGCGACGAAGCGGTATGCGTAAAACGTCGAGAGTGTCCAAAATGTGGCGCGATGTTCACCACGCGTCACGCTATGCTACGACATCTGAAGCTGCGGTGTGGCCATCAGACGTCGCCACCTCCTGGTAATGAATCAGCGGTGGTGGAGGCGGCAGCCGCTAGGGCGCCGCCGTCGCCCGACGATCTACAGCGTGTCGTGGACGAGCACCGGCGTAGCATAGAGACGTCGATAGCGCGCGGTGCCGTACAGTCGCGTTACAACTATCGTATGACCGCCTGTACGAGTACGCGCGTGCTCGAACCGCGTCTGAGGGAAATGTTTCGCGAACAAAAGAACGCGTTTAAAATTAACGTAAGCTATGGTTTTGTATTACGTCACAAGGTGTCGGGTCGGTACTGATATTTTCATTCTTCGTGTAACTGTTGCGGACGCCTCCTCGAAACACCCGCCCTAGTTACCGATAGCCGTTCATTCGAACGATTCCTCGACGCCGTGCGCACGACCGACGTACTGCAGTACGCCATCGCGCAGCTTCCCGACTCGGGATGGATCGTCGAGCTCGTAACTAACGCCACCTACTTCGTGAACGTCATCAACAATCATCCTAACGGATGCGTTGGCGTGACGACGCTTCCCGCCTACGTGCGCCTCAACAGGGCCATCGTGACGTTGACGAAAGGTCACCGAGGCACACCCTACGACGACCATCTGTGTCTCTTCCGATGCATCGGACTCCACCTGCAAGGTCACCGTCGAGGCGAAAGCGGCCGCCACATCGATACGAACCGTTTAACGAAAGTCGCTAAACGTCTGCACGCGCAGTATTGTCGCGCCGCGCGCACGTCGGGCTCGAACGGCGTGCGCCTGAACGAACTGGATCGCATGGAGACGGTTTTTGCCATCAACGTCGTCGTCTATCGTCGACTGACGAATGACGTCGCCGAACTAGTCCGTCGATCGCGCGAAGCGCACCCCACGACGCTGAACGTCAACCTGTACGAGTCACACTTCTCTTACATAAGCGATCCGCGCGCGTACACGAAAACGTACAAGTGCGGGAAATGTGGCAACGCCCTCTGGCGGAACGCGCGCGAGTTACGACGTAACGAAGCGACGTGCGAAGGTGGCGTTCATCACGTGTTCCCCGGCGGCGTCTACCGACTGTCGCCTTCCGTATTCGAGCGGCTCGACGACGAAGGCATCGACGTCAACGACGACGACCTGCGCTACTACCCGTACCGCGCGACGTTCGATTTCGAGTGCTATTTCGCCGATAACGATCTGGCGACGGATACCGACAAATGCCGCTGGATCGCGCGACACGAACTGCTCAGCGTGAGCGTCGCGTCGAACGTGCTCGGTCACGAAGCGGCGAGCTGTTACGTCACGACCGGCGATTCGTCGGAACTCGGGCGTCGCCTCATCGACGACCTGGAAGCGGTGAGCGCGGCGGCATGAGCGATTCTACGTCCCCGCTACGACGCGATCTTCGATGCGCTCGACGCGCTCGACGCCGACTGGCGGCGACGATGCAACGACGACGACGACGCCGCCTCGTCACCGTACGCCACTCTCGCCGACCGGCTGTGGACGTACCTTCGTAATTGGGATTCAATTCGGGTAAGTACGACCTCAATGTCGTCAAAAAGTACTTGACCCCCCTGCTCATAACCGGCGACGCGCAGCACACGTCGTCGGCGTTTACTATTAAACGTCAGAACAATTACATGTGCCTGTCGACGACGACGTTGAAGTTCCTGGACATAACGAATTACCTCGCGCCCGGCGTTAGCTACGATCGCTTTCTGAAAGCGTACTGTTGCTCGGCAACGAAGGGCTACTTTCCGTACGAACATATCGACGCGTTGACGCGTCTGGACGAAACCGCCCTGCCGTCGCGCGAAGCTTTCTACAGCCAGCTGAAACGCGAGGGAATCTCCGCGGAGGCGTACGAGATTTGCGCGACGGCGTGGCGTGACGAGGGCATGACGTCGATGCGCGATTTTCTTGTGTGGTATAACAATCGTGACGTGGCGCCGTTTCTCGAGGCCGTCGATCGCCAGTTCGCCTTCTATCGGCGCCGACGTATCGACATGTTCAAGGACGCCATCAGCGTACCGGGCTTGACGTTGTTGTACCTGTTCAACGACCTGCCGACGTCGATCCATTTCTCGCTCTTCAACGAGCCGAACAAAGATCTGCACCGTCTGCTGCAGGCGCAGATCGTCGGCGGCCCGTCGATCATCTTCGCGCGCCACCACGAGGCCGACGTGACGTCGATTCGAGGCGGCGACGCGCCGTGCCGATCGATAGTAGGCTTCGACGCAAACGGCCTCTATCTATGGGCAATAATGCAGGAGATGCCGACGGGCTGGTACACGCGCCGACGCGCGGAGAATGCCTTTCGAGCGGAACGCGTGCTCCGCTACGGTCGTACGGCCGTGCAGTGGTTGAAGTGGGTGGAGGCGGAAACCGGCGCGCGTATACGTCACCAGTTGAACGGACGCGAGAAGCGCATCGGAAAGCACCGAGTCGACGGCTGGTGCGCCTCACGCGAACAGCGTATCAATTTCACGGCTGCTATTTTCACGGCTGCCCGACGTGTCAGGCGCACGTGACGACGAACGCCGTCAACGGTCAACCAATGACGACGCTTTACGCCGCGACGATTGCCGTGACCGCCTACCTGCGCCGATTCGTCGACGACGTCGTCGAAATGTGGGTGTGTCAGTGGCACGCCGTGCGACCGCCGGCGGCGCCGACGCCGCCCGACGCGTCACGATGGCAACCATCACCGACGAGCATTACGCTCTCGACGATACTGGAGGCGGTGCGCGACGGCTCTCTGTTCGGCCTCGTGTAGTGCAATATCGCCGTGCCGGAAGCGCTGCGCGACAAGTTCGCCGAGATGCAGCCCGTATTCAAGAACGTCGATATCGTATGCGACGATCTCAACCCGTTCATGCGCGACTACGCCGAGTCGCACGATCTCCTCACGCGACCTCAACGGACGCTCGTCGGTAACTACTTCGGCGCCGCGATCGTGCTCGCGACGCCGCTCCTACGCTGGTATCTGGCGCACGGTCTCGTCGTCGAGCGCGTCTACCAGATCGTCGAGTACGCGCCGATCGCGTGCTTTCGCCGCTTCGGCGACGCGGCCTCGACGGCGCGACGCGAGGGCGATATCGATCCCGACAAATCGATCATCGCCGATACCTTTAAACTTCTCGGCAACAGTTCCTACGGGAAAACGATTACGCGCGTCGATCGGCACCGGGAAATCAAGTACGCCACGCCGGTCGGCGAGTCGATGCTCTTCAACAATCGGCGCTTCCGGCAACTCGACGTCGTCGTCGACGACGCGCTGTACGAGGTGGCGCTGAATAAGCGCAAAATCGTCTACGGTCTGCCGATACATATCGGGTATTTCGTATTGCAGTACGCAAAATTGAGAATGGTGGAATTTTATTTCGATTTCGTCGACGCCTACATTCCCGTCCGCTCTTCCAGTACTGCGCTATGGACACGGACTCGGCGTACATCGCCTTAGCCGGACGTGACGTCGACGCGCTCGTACCGGAAGAACGTCGCGAACACTACTTCCGGAATCGTTCGCTCTGGTTTCAGGCCGAATGCTGCGACGCGCACGTGGACGCCTACGTACGACGGCGCGTCGCCGGACTAGCGTGGGAGGAGGCGGCCTGCTGCGCGCGCCGACGCCTGTTCGAGCGTCGAACGCCGGGCCTCTTCAAAGAAGAGTGGCGCGGCGACGGAATCGTGGCGCTGTGCAGCAAGACCTACTACTGTTTCGGCGGCGCCGCCGGTCCGAAGTACAGCACGAAGGGACTGAGCAAGCGACAGAACGACAACATCGTCGAACAAACCTTCCTCGCCGTACAGCGCGACCGTCGCAACGGCGTCGGCTGGAACCGCGGTTTCCAAGTGAAAGACTCGTCCGTGTTGACGTACGTTCAAGAGCGCGCGGCGTTGAGCTACTTCAACGCTAAACGCCGCGTGCTCGACGACGGCGTCACCACGGCGCCGATACTCGTCTAACTCGTAAACAAAAACTCTCGTCTAACTCGTCTACTACTAACCTAACACCCACCACCCACCCTAGGGGTAGTTTCTGTATGTATGTATGTATGTATAGGTAGGGTAATAAACACCAACAATTGTGTACATCGTTTGTTTGTTTTTTATTTCTACTACTATACACGTAAAAGCGAAGCGAAATTAATGAGGTTTTAATAAATCGTATACGAGACAGTCATTGTTCACCCGATTGGTGCCGAATAGGCTCTGGAACGTCGTCAACGGCATACCGCGACATCGGAGGAGAAGGTAGGCGACGCAATATTGTCCGCACACGTTAGAGATGACGCTCTGCAGCCGCTTGTCGTTGTACGTCCACGCGTCGCCGCAGTGACGGCGCAGGAACGCGCGGAAGTCGGCGTGCAGCGGCGGCAGACCGTACGAATCGAAGTACTCGCCTCGTCGGTCGGCGTCCACGTAGACGGCCACCCAGTGCTGTCCCGGTTCGCCACCGTCGTCGGTGTTGCACACGAAGGCCGTCGGGTAAACGGCGGTGGTGGTGGTGTTAAGTAGCGCGTCTTTAGGCACGACGCCGACGACGATACGTTTAACGTACGTATCGCGTTCCAGACGACGCATCAGTTGAAACGTATCCATTACCAGTCGTACACGACGTTCCGGTTCCGGTCAATCTCCATCACCGTCTCGAATTCCGCGTACACGACGACGTTCACCGGAAGCGGTAGCGGCGTCCCGAAATGCATTTCGACGCCCACGCTCCCCTGACGCACGACGTTGAAATGGTCGCCGTCGCAACAGTCGGGGGTCAGGTCGAAACCGAAGATGGTGTAGACGGCACCGAAGTCAGTGCGCGATACGTCGTTCCCCTCTTCCTCGTACGCCTTTCCGCTCGCCTCGAAGAGATTGATGTAGCTCCGCACGTACCGGTTGTGCGGGAAGTCCGGCTGCAGCGGCTTGCTCGGCACCTGACGTCCGTCGACGACGAGCGTGAGGAAGTTTATGTCGTTGTGACGCGCGTCGAACGGATTTCTAGTGTAGTCGCCTTTGTAGGCGACGTTGTCGATCATCATCAGGAAGAGGCGTTTCGGAATCGCACCCATGTACAGGTTCTCGTGCGTGTGCGATAGCGTACCCGCCGTTATCGAGAACGATTTGCAGTCGAGGCGGCGCATCGGAAACTTAGCCGTTCCCAACGTCCACGCTTTGACATGTCCCATCTGGACGGCCGGGTTCAACTTCACTTTTCGCACGTGCAGTCGAATCGCCTGCAGCACGATGCGCCACCCCGGTACGGCTTGCGCGCCCATGAGCGCGAAGGTGTCCTTCGAGCGCACTATGCGTACTTTCGTGTCGACGCCGTTCGGTATGTGTCTGTTTAGCATAAACGCGTCGACGTGCACGCGTCCCATCATATCCACCTCGTTGCTATCGGCCGTCATGACTCGTCGTGCCTTGAACCCGACGTTGGCGTTGCCGAGCGTGTCCATCCGTCCGGCGGTGTCTTTGTGAGATGCGAATGTTTCGCGTCGCTACCGTAACTCAGCAGCGTCTCGAGGTAGGCCCGGTACGCGTACGTATTGGTCGACGGCGTCACGAGGGTGTTGTTCAGCGACACGTCGATTTGACTGATCATCGAATGCAGGAAATTGTTGACCGGCGCCACCGCGGCGGCGGTCGCCAGATCGGTACCGTCCCCCTGCGTCACTTTGAAGCGCACGTACACTTGAAGACTCGCCAGGTCCGTATAGTCTTCGCCCGAACCCGGGATGAGGGACTCGATGGGACCGCCGGCGTCGAGAGTCGTCAGCGGCTGGTAGACGGTCCACTGACTACTCTCGATGCTCGTCTGCGTCACCGGTCCGCTGAACAGCTCCAGTTCGGCCTTCACGCCCTCGCACGTCGAGCCGTTCACGAACGCCATTACTCGTCGAATATGTCCGTTCGACGCGCTCTCTTCCGCCTACTGACGACCGTCGCCGCTAGGCGCGCTCTCTTTATGCCGCTGCCGCCGCGGCGCTGCTGCGTTTGTTTCTTCCGTAGGCGCGGTACGCGTACGTATTGGTCGACGGCGACACGAGGGTGTTGTTCAGCGACACGTCGAGTTGACTGAACATCGTATGCAGGAAATTGTTGACCGGCGCCACCGCGGCGGCGGCCACCAGATCGGTACCGACCCCCCGCGTCACTGTGAAGCGCGCGTACACTCGAAGGTCCGTATAGTTTTCGCCCAGGATGAGGAACTCGATAGGGCCGCCGGCGTCGAGAGTCGTCAGCGGCTGGTAGACGATCCACTGACTACTCTCGATGCTCGTCTGCGTCACCGGCCCGCTGAACAGGTCCAGTTCCGTCGAGTCGTTCACGAACGCCATCGTTACTCGTCGAATATGTCCGTTCGACGCGCTCTCTTCCGCCTACTGACGGTCGTCGCCGCTAGGCGCGCTCTCTTTATACCGACGCCGCCGCGGGGGCGACGTTGCTGCTGCGTTTATTTCTTCCTCTTCTTCTGCTTCTTCTTTGGCTGCTGCGAATTCAATAGGCCGTCGAGAAGATCGGCGCCGGTCTCCTTCGCGCGTCTTTTTATCGACTGTTTCAGATTGCCGCCGGCGACGACGTCGCGCGCCGCGTGCATGCCGGTGTTGAGCGCACGTTTTCCCAACGCCAACGCGCCTCTCTTGATAAGCGGCATGGCTCTTCGAAACAGACTCCCGAAGAGATTACCCAGACCGTGACCTCGTTGACCCCGAGCACCGACGAAGACCGGCAGCTGTCCGCCGACCTGACGAACGTAGTAGTCCACGTACGGGTTCTTCGACGACGGCGACATGTTATTAAAACAATTTCGATTTACAGCGTCTGAAGTGAAGCGTCGTCACCACCTTCCCCTGCTCGAATGGTATCCGTTGGCCGTGATCGTCTCTTATATCGACTTCGATCTCGTCGAATTGATTCCGCAGCAGCTTCACGTATTGCACGCGATCGAACGTTTCAGAAATAACGTCACCGTTCTCACCGCGGACGGCGATGTTTCGAAGGAGTGGCGCGTACACGTCACCGACGACGCGTGGTTCCACGAGATCCGTGTACACGTACAGACTCTCGATGCCCGCCGACATATTCACCGTATTGCGACCTTCGTACTCGAACGTGTACGAAGCGGGCGAGGTGCTGATGACGGGCCTCACCACCGGCGCGGGACCGAACGCGGACAAACTCATGATCGTGTTGGTATGGAAACCTAGCACGTAGCTCAGACGGCTCGAATGAGTTATGATAAATCCGACACCCGCCGACATACGTAGCGTAAATCGGTTAGAGACGGCGGAGTATTCTAGCAAGGCCTTGACCTTATCGGTGTGTAATTTATCTAGCGCCTCGTTGATCTTGTGCAACAACGTATAAGCGTTGTTGTAGAAACCGTGAGGAATCGTCGTCTGACGATATATCAGCACGGTCGAGCCGTCTTTGTCTATCTGCGTGTAAACACCCGGTTCACCCGTTGCACCAGTCAGATAGAAGTAGGCGTCCTTCTTTCTCACGTTGTACCACGTGTGCGGATACTGTACCGACACCGCGCCGCATTCCCACTCCCCCGACAGGTCGAAACGTCGTGGCAACGACGTGACGTAGTGCGTCAACGTATTTTCGGGGTGACGTTTCATAGACGCGTTGCTCGGCAGCGTCAGGTAAAAGTCAAACGAGACCGCCATCGTGTCGTCGACGTTCGCCGCCACCGCCGACACTCATAGACGGACTCGGGAGCAGGTAACCGAGACAGCTGTTCAACAGCGCCGTCCACAGGTTGGAGTCACCTTGACCTTTCGTCAGATTGTATATACTAACGGCGATGACGAAGTACAGGACGACGACCTGACAGAGGAATACGATTTCGGCCTTAGGGCATTCGTTGCCGCAGATTCGCCATGGAACGGGTTCGGCAGTGGTTGTAGCGTCGATGGAGTCCGCGTCGTGCTCGTCGACGACGGATGATTGCTCGGCGTTCGTTCCTCGACGATCGCCACTGGAGGTAGTTTCGTCGTCGTCGCACATCGTCGCGCCACTGCGCGCTGTCGATGCAGCAGGGACCTTTATACGGTAAGAACGAAGATCCGTTGCATATTCCCGCCTGAATTGACCCCTCGTCTTGCTGATACGTACGCGATCTCCCACGCGTAGTTTCGGTTTTCGTCGTCGTCGTTGATCGACGTCACCGTACAGTTGTTGCCATACGGCCTCCTGATTCGTCGCGTCGACACTCGCCGGCGTCCTACCGATGCTTCGGTGGTAGGCGTTGTTGTACGATCGCACGAAATCCGGTAGCGCCTCTACGTAGCGCAGCGTTTCGTGTTTCGTAAAATAGCGCCACATACGCGTCTTCAAAGTTCGATTAAACCGTTCCACGACGCTCGCTTTAGTCTCCTCGTTATGCGTCACGAAATGATGAACGCCGCGACTCTTTAACAACGTTTGCAGGGGTCGGTTCAAAAACTCGCTCCCCTTATCGGTCTGCAGCGTGTTCGGCGTCTCGTCGTCGCTCAGCAGGCGCTCGAAGGCCGCGACGAGCGACGGACCGGACTTACTCTTCAACGGAACGCACAACGCCCACTTCGAAAACACATCGATCACCGTCAATAGGAATGTTATACCGTCGTTGTGCGTTTTCAGTCTAGTAAAGTCGACCAGATCGGCTTGCCACTGCTGGTTTCGACCGCCTACGATGACGCGACGTCGTTTGAAATGACGTCTATCCGGTTTGTGTAGGGTATAGGCGTCCTGCGACGCTAGCCACCTCTCGACGGCCGGACGTCGGAGCTTCGACGCCCGGTGCAACGCGTCGACGCCTCCGTACCTCCCCACCCGTTTCGGATCGAAGTACACGTTATTCAGCTCGTCGTCGTCGTCGTCGACGTCGTTTCGTTGCTGTCGAGGCTTTCGTTTTGGACGACGACTCCACCCGGACACCATGACGACGACAATGATGATACGATGATTATTATACACGTATAGAGTGCGATAAGCGCGATGGTGAAGCCGACGATGATCGCGCGTCGTGACGGCATCACAACAATGTATCCCACGCCATGACGCCCAACGAAGAGGATCGTTGTCTGCGTTTAGGTTCGCCTCGCATCCGACGACGTCTCCTCTCCGTCGGCGCTGACGAACTAGACGTCGTCGGCATCATCATCGCCTCTTCTAGTAGGTGCTTCTGTCGGCGCTCCATGTACGATCGATAGCGCGGGTTGCCTACGAATTCCATAGGGATATTCATATCCTTCATGTGTAATCCGAACTCCCGCCATCCTACGGGCGCCGTCGTCTTCGATATCGTTCGCATGAGATCGTTTACTAGATCGACCATATTACTCCCCGCGATCGTTTTACCGTCGTACACGAATTCACCGCGATCGTTCCATCGACACAACGGATCGGCTTTCATTTTTTCGATAAGCAGTCCCGTCTTCCCTTTCAACATTTTCGGCATACTGGCTATGATTTCGCGCTCTATCACCTCCGACGATGGTGGCGCCACCGCCGGCACCGCAGGCGTCTCGCCGCCACTGTTGACCACCGACACGCGTACCGGTTGCGCCGCTCGAGCCGCCTCTATCGTATTGTACCGACTCAGCAGTTGATTGTACGACGCTACCTTTTCGCGTTCCGATAAATCCGAACGTTCTAGAATGTCCTTCATGTCGCTGTCAAGGCTACTCAGCACACGTGATCGGGCCGTGCTCGACGACTGATCGACACGTGGCAGAAGGCTTTCCACCAATCGTGGATCGACCAACGCCATCTTCTTCGCGTACTGCATCAATCACCCGCTGCTGCCGAACACCTGTCTGAGCAGCGGCAGGAGAACGGTACTCGCTAACGGCGCTAGCAGGGCCGTCAGAAAACCACCCGCACCCTTTTGCAAGATGACACGCTTCTGCTTACGCGTGATGTGTTTGTCGACGAGTTTACGCAGGTGATCCCGGTATTTCGACAACACGCGTTTCTGTTTCGGCGACAACTTCACGTTCCCTTTCAGAATGTTGTACGCGCAATCGCACAGACTACAAATGAGACCGGTGTCCGCGTGGGCGAGTAGGGCTTTTCGCAGAGCGATGTTCCGCCTATGTCTCTCCAACAGCTGCAGGGCGATGATGTGTCTCTTTATTTGATTCATCGGTCCCGCCACCTTCGGTCGTCTCTTTGCTGCCACCGCGCGCCCCGTCATAGCGACTAATAAACGGACGCCCCGTCGTCCCTCTCTTCTTATAGGCCGCCGACGCCACCACCACCACCACCACCGCCGCCACCCTTCCGTACGTACACGTACTGAAGGCGATCGTCCGGTAATATGCACGTACGCAGGCGCATGTCCTCTTCCGTTTCCTGTTTCAGATCCACGAATAGATAGCCGTACGCCGACGACGTCGCGTCTTTGAAAGCCTCTATCATGTAGTTGACCTTTCCCGGGTACATCTGTTTCGCTAGGTGACCTACTTGACCGGCGTCTCGAGGGCTCTTGAATAGCACTATGTATTGAGCGTTCAGGCTGATTGTACGGTTTTCTTTCCCTTTCGGAAACATGTTCTGTCGCAATTGTACGACCGACGTATTACAATGATGACTTTTTTAGTAAATAATACCGTCACCCGGCTATCGGTCTCCTCCATGAGGTCGTCGAGTACTAGAAGCGTTCTCGCTTTACCGTCTAAAGGTTTCGGATCCGGCAGGCCGTCTACGAACTCTATTTTCGAAGACATAGACGTGTAGCCGCTCTGCCACTGTCCGTAACACCACAGGATTTTCTCCGGCGGCGGATCGATCATAGTGTCGTAACGTATCAAACGCTCGACGAACGTCGTCTTACCGCATCCCGTAGGACCGGCTACTATACACGTAAAAGGATGCTTCAACGACGGTCCGTTCATTTTTCACGACTGAACGACGAACACTTTTTACGCGTCTTTATAACCATCGCGCAACTTCATCAACAGTTTACCGAGCATGTTCTTCCCCACATCGCCCGCGATTCCGCTACCCCAGAAACCCTCCCTACTCGCTACCCATTCCACCAATTCGGCGTCCCCGGTCGCCAACAGTGCAGCCTTCAAATCGCTCGATCCATCAAACTTCCTCCTCAACAACATCTTCATACATCTCACCCTAACGTCGGTCCATTTGGTTTCCGTTCTCTTTAGTCGAATGTCGTAACCGCGTCGTTTCGCTGCATAAGAGCTTCGCGACCTTTTGATTTCTTCGGCACATTCCACGTCGTCGTAGAATATCGCTTTCCTATACTGATAGGCGTGCTCGACGGATCGAAAGCCCCGACCGAACGCCGACACTCGACACATATACATATTCGACAAGAACGACCGCGATCCACCAAACCTTATAGGCGACGACATCATACCGACTACCGATCACCCGCTACCGCCACCGCTTATATACTAGACTAAAAAGTTGCGACTCGACCCCTAGGCGAACGCTCTCCTAAGATCAATACAGTGGTGGTTTTACCCCGGTTATACCGCCGCTAGGTGGCATCTAAAAAAGGTCGACGAACGGATTCGGACCGGGAATCTTTCGATCCCTCGTCGAATACTCTCCCAGGAGAGCTAATCCGTCGTCGACGTTTATACAATGGTTTTAGCGTGGTTATATATTAGCGCAATAAACGCATTATTGCTTACGTCAGCACACTCTAGGTACGGCGTTGATCGCTAGGACTAAAATACTCTCTGCACTCACCGCTAGGTGGCATCTCTAGTGTAGGGGTAATCAATCATCCAATTAGTATCAAATTACATCGCTCATCAATCATGTTTTTTATAAGTAGGTTTCCGAAACTAATTAGTGTCAAAAAAAGCCTTTGATCTTTTTTTATAAGTAGGTTGTCGAAATCGTTTAGTGGTCATTAAATTCTTTTTTATAAGTAGGGTTTTGAGACCGTACAGAGCCTCTATACTACTTATGATGCATACATAAATACACACACTCACATATAAACAATAACGATGCTACTGAAATATATATATATATTATATATATATATACATTCACGTTCAGTAATAGTTAACGATGACATTCTAGGTAAATAACATACATATAATTGTATTCAATTCAATAGCTTTATTCCAGACATATACATACATGAAACTGGGACCCATACGTTGTTGTCCCGCATACATTGGAGATTATACATAAAATTATAGTTAAGTAACATTTCTTTTCTGAACTTAGATGAAAAACATTGTTACAATTAGGTGGGTTACTTCCAATGCCCACTCAGCACCACTCGTCTAGGCTGGCTTAAACTATAATATTAATATTGTTTCTTATTTTTGTCTAAATTCTAAATAAATTTGCACACGCCTTGAATACATTTTATAGTGATTTCAAATATTCAGATATAGTAACTTGTTCCAGTGTTCACGTATTCTGGATGAATATCGCAAGCTCATAGCAAGTATATCCTTTATAATATAATTAACTGAACAATCAAGTCTATACATAAAATTATACATCAGGTTCCTTATTACAGATTAGCAGCACTGAACGTCAAATACGGTGCATAAAAACTAGTACTTTCATCTTAGATACACGAAGGAACAGCTTGAAAATATTATGAAATTTCACTTGTAATGTATTGTATATGTGCTCAATAGAGATGAAACTCACATTGTGTCGGTCCATAATATTGTTTACCTATGTATCCTCTGCAAATATGGTAAACAATATTATGGACCGACACAATGTGAGTTTCATCTCTATTGAGCACATATACAATTTATGCTGTATACGTTGCATCATGAGAGAGGTTTTCTGTGATGAAATGACCAAGATATGTATAAGTTGATACACCATCAAGAATATAACATCCTTTAGAATCTTAGATCTCAATATCATCCTGGCACTTATATTTGACATCATGACTTACTCCACATTTCTCACATACATGTAACAGTTGACATAACCCAGCTGACGATGGCGATAGCAAAATTAACCAACATTACATGGTTTAAGTTATTCATTTAATTAATCTAATATCTATGTGTCTAACACTATTAGTTATTTTAAATTTAGTAGTGTATATATTCCACCACTTAATACATGACCTGATTATTAGACTAGAAAACTAATACACGTAATAATATATGTAAAGCCTTACTGCCATCAAGGAAACGTACAAATACACTACCGCGAAGAGATCTGTACAAGTCAATAATTTCGTTTAACGCATATATACACTGATCTGTTCCATATTTCCTCTTAAAACCAAACTGCCTGGTTTGGATTAGAATCTATGTACATATCAATAATGCAATCGGACGGTACTTGTCTTTGGTTGAGATTTGGGCAGCTTTGTCCTTAATAACTAGCACAAGTACAACTGACACTGACATCATTGACTCAGGTAGAAACCCATCAGCCATAAAACTCTTAATTCATGAAGCACACACTAAGTAATGATACAAGTACGTATATATATATAATGTGTATATATATAAAGAGAGAGGGGGAGAGAAAGAGACAGAGGGGTAGGGAGGGAGGGAGGGAGGGAGGAAGGGAGGGAGGGAGGGAGGGAGGATGGGAGTGAGTGAGGGAGGGAGGGAGGGAGGGTGTGAAGCAAATGCCGTAAAATTTGTTAAACGTTTAGGAATGTGAACATACAATGTATGGCGCCATAGGCGCGGGAACAAGGGAGGCAGCTGCCCCTTGAATTTCTCCGGGGGCAGGCATATGGTTCTGCCCCCCATTAAATGTGAGCGTGAATGTTTGTTTTTGTAGCGAGCGTCAATGGCAGGTGGAAATCTACATTTTGTGAGACGATTAATGTGTATTTTTGTCGACTGTATAAATTGTGTGCAATTGGAGGGTAGACATGGTTTTCTACCCCCCTCCCAGTAACAGGCGGCGCAACGTTAACAAATTGACAACAGTACCCCCTCCCCCCATCTTCCGATGTCACAGTCGTGCCAACCGACACAGCCACAAGGTGAAGGAAGATGTGAAGATATGCGGCGGCGAAAATTCTTCAGTGGTGCTGAAGCTCCGGTAGCCCCCCCAATATGAATTTTGTTCCTATGCCACTGTATGGCACTGTCACCAGTTCACTCATTTACCAGCACTATTCCTGACAGCGACATTCTGATAAGTGGGCAGTTCTTGTGCTGAGATTGGGTCCTTTGCTTCGGAATATTCTCCAGCATCACCAACAACAGCCGGCGTCTACAAACAAATTTAAATAACACAATATGTTGTACTTTTATAGATATGGGAAACAACCTGAAATAAAACTATTTCCATTTAATACGAGTCATACCTCAAGATTCGTACTTCTATATTGGATGTTTAGCTGACCTACATACTGACTTTTCCAGCATGGCTTCCTGGAAACTAGTTTGAATCTTAGGCTTAGCACATTTCTTACAACTATTTATTATTACTTAATTATTTTGCTTTTGCACTAAACAAGGATTGTCACGATAATGTTGAGTGAACTGGGACAACATTCAATTACTGACATTTTTGAATGGCATCAAGTGGAGCCCAATCCTCTCGATTAGGCGTTCAACATACTAATGTGGTTGGTCAGAAGAGGAACCGTTATATCTTAGTCACTGAAAAAACCCATATTATCATACATGACGCAGTAAATGTGTACTACTAAAATGTACAGAATGTATATTATACAAGGACTATTCCCTCAATCAAAATATGTTATACGCATGCAATCATAATCATATGCATATCGACACACACCATACAAACGCAAACATGCATGCAAACAAGCTCGCACACATGCACTGCCACACACGCACACATACACACACACACGCACACACACAAATACACACTCACATAAATATGCAAACACACTGTACTATTTAAATGACAACAGTCAGTACCCATGACATGTGGAGTACATACATTCACATAGGAGTGCTTTCCAGGTCGGTCTGTGCGAATCTCTTCATAAGTGGCTCCTGACACTTGTTGCTCTGCCAAATGGTCAGGCTCATCAAGACTGGCATAGACTCCTTTAAATAGATGAGAAACAATAACAACATATTAATGTGTGTGTGTGTGTGCGTGCGTGCGTGCGTGCGTGTGTGTGTGTGTGTTTGTTTGGGTGAGTGTGTGTGTACGTGCAGGTGTGTGTGTGTGTTCATGCGTACTTATGTGTCTATGGGTGTTTTCGTGTATATTTGCTTGCGAGCGTGCATGTGTATGTGAATGTGCATGAGTATTGAAAGATTTATTGATGTGTTTTATTAAAATATACATGAAAACTAAAATAAATAATAGACCAGACGTTAGCTGTAATTATCATGCATATATTGATATTGATAGAGTACATGGAAATGACAGATGGGTGATGGTGTGATTGGATTTAAATTCCAGGAAAAAAACATAACTACATTTCCTCACTATAGTCTATGTTTGATTCGTCCGAACTGTGACTTGCAAACAGCATCCTTTGTGTGTGTGTGTGTGTGTGTGTGTGCGCGCACACACACACACATACACACAAACACACACACACACACATTTCACTATTATACGCAACAATGTGGCATACCTTGCTGAGAGGATGTAATGTCACCTGATGTATGACCATCACCTAGACTTTCATACTGAATATTATCACCAACGAACTGTGTAGATGGTGTTGTGTTATTGGTCCTTTGTGGGGTGAAGTTCCGAATTCTAGAGTCACTGTAAACAAATCAACAATTTATCATTCACTTCTGCGATGAGATTGTTTGTGTCTTATATAAACGATTACATACACAACATATACACTCGCATACATACATACACACACGTACATACATAAGTACATACATTCAAACATACATACATACATACGTACATATACTGTTGTGTGGTTAAACGTTCCCTTCTTTTTTCCTGCTATTATAAACACGAGTATGTTGAAATTATTACATGGCTTTATTTCACGTCTCGACACCTCCAGATTCGAAAGAGAACTGCTGATATTCACCCTCTTCCCAATGTTTTCAACTTTGCCAAGGCCAACATTGCGGCCGCTAGTGGACGTGAGCGTAAACATATTCCATAAAGTTGGATTGTTCAAACGTAGTCTTCGCGGGATGACCACGCCTCGAGTAATACGCACTCCCGGCACTCGCATACACGTTCGAAACAGTAATTATACACACGTGCAAACACATCATATGCACACACCCATACATATACGTGTACATCGTTCTGGTCCTTTCCCTGAAAGCCCAGGGTGAGGCTAGCCTCTATAGAGTTCCTCCATTTTTATTTCTCCCCACCCCTAACTTTTTCTTTCACTCTTAACATACATATATACTGTTTCTAATTGATTTACCTACTTGTAACACCACTACCTGTCCAGATCAATAAGACTTTGTAATATGTCTATGGCAATCATATCCTCTACTTAGACCAAACACTAGGCTGATAATAAAAATATAACTAAGTTAAGATTTGTTAGTAATATAGTGTCTTATGCTTATAAAGCAACGCAATTACCTGATTTCAGGTGCATCATCTGAAACAGAAAGTTATAGTATTATTTTCTTACAATTTCCAGTGATCAGGAGCACCTTATAAAATGGTAATATAATTATCACCACGTTGTGCATAATATAACTGATCATGAAGATATGTTGCCTAAGACAGCTACCCGCTTTGACATCACACAATACTCCACATGTGCTTGGAATAAAATATGTCAACTTTGATCTATAAGTGAAACAATACCAGTGTTGTTTTTGTACATTTAAAATGTTAGACAGCAACCTCTGTGAAACACAATTTCAGACCTGAATGGACGGCTGGTTTTCTCCGTCGTTTCGAAATGATGCAGCCACTCACAAGCCCGATGACAACACCAACGAGGATCCCAACAAGCAGAACGCTAACAATGACAACAGTTGTCTTGTCTGAATTGCTGTCTCCAGAATCTACAGAAAAACAGAATATTTAATATGCCATGTTATAGGCAATATGAATACTTTTCTGAGTAGTAAATTAGTCTTTGTAAATAAAAATGAAAGAGTGTTATGTGTGTGCGTAACTGTGTGTATGTGCGTTTAAGCAAACATGCATCTGTTTGTGTATGCATGATTGCAGTAATAAGACTAACTGAAAAGCATCTTAATACAAATATAACACTGATATAATAAATGGGAAATATTTGAAATGGTCACTGGTTACTTCACTTGATTTGGATGACGTACTGACTAAGTCTTATTTCAATCATGTATATTATAAAACACAGTTTGTCTGTTTGTTTGTTTGTTTGTATATCTGTAAGACCATATCTCCATAATTGTGCATGCATTGGGTTGATTCTTGTAGCCTAATTGGGCTGTTTTGTATTAAATTTTACACTGGGGGCGTTGAAATGGGTATCTAAGAGATTCAACATTCCAAAAGCTGTAACTGAATTAGCAACTCCGGAATGAAATGTTTTTTCTATGTCATCATAAATATAAGGGACTATCAATAGAGTATTTCACACATGTCTTGAGACCCTGCACCCTCTTTGTGACGCTTCGTATTTACATTCATACGTTATCATTTATACTTATATACTCACTTCTTTTGTGATTGTATAATTATTTGCGGCAAATAACAACATATGTCTGTCTGTCAGTCTGTCTGTCTGTCTATCTGTCTATCGCAACACTGGCCTGTACATGTGCCCTAAATATGTTCATTTTTAGACCGCCTATCTATTATGGACATATTAATTGTTTTCACTCATAGCTTAACTGTGTTGTCGGTTGATCCGTAAATTGCAGATAAAATAAAAGTACACGTATACCTAATTATAAACAACAACACCAACTGTCCACGTTTAGACCTATGTTCTTTTCATAGGTGTAATGGCTAATAATGGGAGGCTGGGCTACAGATCAATGTTTAATTCCACCTAGGCCTCTTGTGGTTTCGAAATTTACGGTTTCGAAATCTCTTTCACCCTACACTATTTCTTTCAGAAGAAACATCACAAGTCATATTCTTTCTAATATGGGTAGTAAACAATGGAAAATCCCTTGCAGGTGTTTTATTGGCTGCTCGTCGAACGAGTGCCTAGGCTAAGCGGAACCAACGCAGGATAAGACACTATATTATAACTATTATACCGAACACTTTGGGAGCTCTATTCGTATTGATACGATCAAAACATTGAAAATTACACACACGTACGTGTGCGCGCACAAATGCGATTGCAAACAACATAGTAATTATTGCTGTCAGTGTGATATTGACAGCTAAATAAGCTCACTAACACATCTAAGCGTGATATACTAAAATACATGACAACTAATAATGTCATCTATAAATAATATTTTTTATTCATGTTCATGTTATTGCAGTGTGAAAATGTGATGTTTGTATTTTTGAGGGTTCATCATAATTACATAATTTTTATTTGTGTTCGATGTCATCATAATGATAATAGTGCCATCTACAAATATGTCACAAGATGTATTCAGGCACTTTGGATAGTTTTCATGTGAATGTATGATTGTGAATGTAACACTAGAAAACAAAATATATTTATAGGGTCTACTGTTATGAACAAAGTTACCTTTTACAAATGGAGACACATATCATATGTTTACAAATAATATATTTACTCTATCAACAATGTTACAGCAGCTTTAAAAAGGATCAAGGATTTAATTTGTATGCACTTCAGTGGTTTATGCTATTCATAAAAATAAAAATGCCCATTAAACCTCTAACATACATCAAATAGATAGCTAAAACCAAAAGCATATTACTGACATCACCTTTTTTTAAAGTTGTCTCAAGTGTTTGCGTCCTTTGAGATGAAACAGCCAACTGTCCCTCATAAACAGTCAGCCAAACACTGTACTTCGCCTCAGTTTCAAAACTTTCAAGAATTGTCACTTCCTTTGTTTCTTCAGCCACAGTGCCCTCTGGTGGATATCGTTTCTCATATCCTCCGTCCTTCTCATAGTGAATCACAACCGACACATTTCTAGATGTGGATCGTCGGCGCCGCCGCAAACTATTCCCTTTATACGTCCATATGACAGTCATGTGATCCTCCGTCACTGTGACACTTGCTATGTTGACTTGTGGTGCAGCTGTTCAACAGAGCATCAATAAACAATGTAATTAGTACACAAACTGAAGTGTATTATTGTAAAGACTGATAAGAAGAATACCGATTACACTTATTGCCAGGAGCTAAAGATCTAGAAATGTGTAGCAGTAAAAACATTTGAAAAACGTCTATGCAACATTTGAATACAAAATACTGTATTATTGTTAACTGACTTAAATTAAGATGGAGAGATAATGTTAGATGTCTCAGGTGGGCTGAACAAGATGGCTGAATAAACCATGCAATACAGACTCAACCCCATGAGGGTGAAGAAAAAGAATTCTTGTAATAGAAGTGGGAAACCATTGTTTTATTTATTTTATGTTGTGAGAATGAAAAGTAGCCACTTGTTTTTAATTAAATATTGATGTTGTTTTGTTACTGCATTAAATAAACTATGCAAAATTCATTCAAAATGTTACATTTTAATTTTGTGTTCTCAACACACAACATGAAAATATAACTTATGTTTGTGATAAATTACATCATAGAAACAACACCAAACTATTACTACTGGCACACACCTTCCCATGAAGCAACACACCAAGGGTAGCAATTGTCACCACTACAGTATTTTTGATCTCAAACTCATTCATAAGATCATTTACTTCTGCTGACACCAGTCATGGAATTCCTTGCTGCAGACAATAATTTTAACATAACCCCTCAGCAATGTCACCTAGGGAATGAATGACAACTCAATTCTTTCACTGAAAAAAGAAATTACTCTTAAATAAATAATTTTTTTGTTTTTTTCAAATGCATCACCGATTAGTAGATCAGAAGGCAATGGTTCATGGATGCAAATGAATGAATACAGAAATAGATGAGTGGACCTGGGGGCCTGGGAGGAGATCCACTTACAATAGACTGGCTTACACCCACCCATGGAGTAAAAAACCAAGTGCAACAGTTAATAGTATCAACAACAGTATTTTTATCTTTTAAAACTTGCTCCCAAAGAGACTGGTTTACCTATGAATACTCTGACGTGTGGAAAACAATTGCAAATCAAAAACACAAAGCCTGTTGTTCCGAATAGATGCACTGCCTAATAGGGGCGCATTGCTGCCTAATACATGTACGCCCGATGCTCCTGGTGCCACACTTCAGACACTTTCTAGATAACAGTTCATTGTTCATTTAGCCGTAAGATGGCACCAAGTTTCTCATTTGAGCAGCTATTATTTCATTCTCGAAGGTGGGCATGGTGTCATAATCATGCAAACCTTCCAAACAATGCAGATGAAGGGTCGACATAATGTTATTTTCCCAATCCATAGTTCTTTGTAGCCACATCGATGGGTTAAGACAATGAAGGGCGTCTGGAAGTTCAACTCGATAGTTTTGAAAATCGCTCCTTCTGCATCCACAGTTGGCGTTGCCTCATTCCACCATCACAAAGCACACGGGTTTAACTTATTCAAGCGTCCCATTCACGACATGTTGGTTGATGTGCTGAATATCTACTTGCCACACGTTGCTGGTCTAAATGTTGCAATTGCATGACGTGTATTATGCAATTTGTGCATTTGTCAATCACTGACAACTTGTATTATGTCAGTCACATGGGAAATTAATAGATGTGCATCCAAAACCTTGCACTCATGCACTGCGCATCTACTGGGAACAATATGGAAGTACATAACTGTGAATAAATACTATTGGGTTTTTGAAATACATTGCAATTGGTAGATGAGAGGGCAATGGTCGAAGGAAGCAAATGAACGTAAAAGTGGCGAATGGACCCTGGTACCTGGGAGGAGATGCAGATACAATGATCCACAGTTAGCGTATTTATATACAGATGATTATACTTACATATCTCAAATATTTCATTTAGCATGCGTATTGTTATAGATGTATTAGTGATACATAAAAAACATGTTTGAATCTAATCAAGAAATTATCCAACCATAAACAACACACATACACTATGTTCATATCAGTTCAGAAACTGATAAACAGAATGCATATCAAACACGCAAATTTCACGTAAACATAATATTACAGAATAACAATATGAACAACATGCCACCAAACACTTTGGCCAAACAGAAAAACACGAAACATACATTATGCCCAGTATCATATGTGATTATCAATAGATACGTACCATCCAAGTAAAGTCCACACTGGATGCAAATTGCAAAGAAAAAAATTGCATTATACATTTTAAATACAATCAAAATCAAATCAAATCAAATTTTATTTTGCAACAACAACAAACAGCAACATAATCGAATACACAAAACAATCGTTTAAAAAGTAATGTTGTGTTGCATGGGGCCACATGGCATGTTAGATGCAGTCTTCCTGTGACCCTAAAAGGATCAATTTAAACTACGACACACATATACACGTGTACGAAAACTATATTACAACGATGACCATGTAACAGCGGACTGGGGGTACGAGGAATAAATAATAATTTAAAAAAAACATATTATAGAAAATAATCGTATGAGATTTATATATGTCACAGATAATGCAAAGGCACAGTTCAAAGTAAACATTGACAATTCATATAAATATTCTGAAAAAGTGATCTTGTTTAAAATGACTTACTGGCAAAATGGGACAAAATGCCTGTGTATATTGTTAGTATTTGTTACACAGCATGTTCATAAGTAGTTTTTTGTCCAAATCTCACAAAAAAAACATTATTTCATAACACTGCTAAAACCTTCAGTAATGAGAACCACTTACTTTTTGTTTGTACAGTTTTTAATATTGCAAAAACAGAACAAAGTAAAAATCTCTTTCATCATGATTCTAGAGTATGTTGCACGTGGTCTCACAAGTTAAAAACTTTCAAACGTTGTGCAGTCGGGCAAGCGACATAGTTAGTGACATCAAGAACAGGTGAAACTAGAAGTAGTTTTACCTGTGGTGCTTTCAGTCTGTCGGACAGTGGGACTTTTGTTTGGTCCTTTGTCTCGCGGTCGTTTGTTTTCAGCGTGGAGAAAAAAGACATATTCTGGCTGTAGACCTATCACAGTCGCCTGATACCAGGTCACATCGTTTTCTGTGGATATTCCATCCATTGTTGTCAGAAACTTGTCTGATGTCCCGTACTGCAGGATAAACACTTGTGGAGGATAACCACCATCGAACCCCGGGCGCCAGTGGAGTGTGAGGGCGACTGATGTATGGTTACCCAGGACAGTAAACTCCAATGGCTTCTTTGGTGGACCTAAAACAATTAATAAACGCTGCTATTTTACAGACTGTCCAACATAACAAATAATAACCTTCCTAGAATGCATGAAACAACTAACTGTAGACAAACATTTGTAAAGTTTTTTACACTAACTTGATAATATCATGCGTATTACATAACCTACGAAAAGGCTTCATATTTCAATGATTCTTAGCCTAAGACATTGGTAGCATGCCCCATCTACTTGCAATAACATATAATACATTAGTTTTGCATATTAGGTACTCAGAGGATCTTACTTTGTGTTGCTTCTTACCAGTTGGCATTAGTTCAATGGGAAATGTCACGTTTCTGTGTTCCCCATTCACGATGTTACTGGCAGTGCATTCGTAGGAACCAAAGTCTTCTATTTTCACAACATCCAATGTGATTCTGTCTTCGGTAACACTGATTCCTTCCCGCAGAGACCCGCTGTTGAATGTCCATGTAAGTTGTGGCTGTGGATTGGCACACACAGAACATACAATGTCCAGGGCCCTGTCATCAACAGCTGCGGCAACAACTGTAGGACCACCAGTCCAGTGTGCCTCATCTGTGAACAAACAAATTAAAATAAACCAAATCACATGACACCAAATGTTGTGAAACTTGTACTAATAATACTAAAACTTCTACAGCACCTTAACTGTGCAAATACGTGCCAGATTTGTAGCAAATATCTGAAAAAAATTATATAATGCCATTGCAAATCATATGAATGGTAGCTGCATGCAGTCTCTATATACATCTACTATATAAACCAGTTTAAACCATTCTGAGTCTATCATCTGATTGATTTTTTCGTTCCATGAATGGCATAATTCATAGCTGCATTTTCGAAAAAGAATCTGGTTGATGGCAGATAATCTGAATAATATGGTAGTTGCAACTTCCAAAATAAATCCATGTCTGGGTGAAGAGGTTCACCAAACTGGATGGTTCATATTAGTATTCTTTTTACTTATACCTCAGTCAATTCACATTTTATCCTGTAATATTTTGATCACTATTGTGAACTTCTTAAGACAACTACCAGTAGATGGTTACCTTGTCGCCATCTAGTGGAAGTTGTATAATAGGTCCAATGAGAGTGATCAAAACATCAGAGGAAGAGAGGTAAATTGACTGCGGATAAGTAAAAAGAATACCAAGCAAATCCATGTGAACATCATCCAGAGAATGTTCACAGTTTCCACCTGTATCTCGCTACGATGTGGTTGTCATATTATTTCTCCCTTGTCTAACATCAAAACGCTAATTGGTCAAATTTTAAAAGAATTTGATTACTAGCAGTGCAGCAACATCACCAAAAACTGGACAAATTTCAACATAGCATTATAAGCAATATCTATCATTGCTTGGTTTCTAAGGATATTTATGTCTTGATTCAATTATAAAACACTAGGTGTATAATTACAAACAGCATGTCAGGTTCAAATCATCATGAGCATACTATAAGCGGTAATATCAATAAACCTATTTGGTGTCAGAAACTTGTCAAAAAAGTTGAAACTGCTTGAAAATGTAGGCAAACTTTTCCAAGGAGTAGCCTTTTAATTTGCAGCTTTGTACCATAATTAAAAAAAACTTTACACACAACAAAAATGCACAAAATTATATATTGACATATTAAAGTTGAATCTGTAACAAACAAGAAACTTACACTGAACATCAACAATGAAGCCCTTGGACTCATCATTTGTTGTTGCACCAGCCGTCTGTGTAGACACAGCACAGGTGTACTTGCCATCAAAGTGGGTGATGTTGTTACAGGTAAAATACCTTGCTCTCTTAGTCACCTGCCACATCAATGTACTCTTCTTGGCTTCTGTCTGTCCATACATGTATGATCCACTTATCACTGGGACAGTGGTGACAGCAAAGTCACCAGTGTCAACTGACACTCCGTCTTTGCGCCACTGAACCTTCGTGTCACCACTGCCTGACACAGTGCATGTCATCTTGAAGTCTTCGTCATCAAACACAGGAGAGTGTGGGATGTCAAAAATGCGTGGATACTCAACCTTGGCAGGAGCTGTATGATGAAATAATTTATATGTATGTAGCTGCAGCCCAACTGAGAGCAGTGACAAATAATTAATTAAGGTACATAACATAATTAACGAATAATTTCTGAAAAAAATAAAATTTATAATATAAACAACAGCTAAGTTATTTTTGACTGCGTTTGGTCAATATCAAGCAAAAACTGGATAAATGTTGTTCGGCTCGATATATTCACTCACTTTGCACTGTCACACAGACATTCACCTTGCACTGTCACAGTCACTCACCTTGCTCTGTCATACAGTCACTCACCTTGCACTGTCACAGTCACTCAACTTGCACTGTCACACAGTCACTCACCTTGCCTTGTCAAACAGTCACTCACCTTGCACTGTCACAGTCACTCACCTTGCAGTGTCACAGTCACTCACATTGCACTGTCACATTTGCCCACATTGCACTGTCACAATCACTCACCTTGCACTGTCACACTGTCACTCACCTTGCTCTGTCATACAGTCACTCACCTTGCAGTGTCACAGTCATTCACTTTAAACTGTCAAACAGTCACTCATCTTACACTGTCACACAGTCACTCACCTTGGAATGTCACACAGTCACCAACCTTGCACTGTCACACAGTCACCAACCTTGCACTGTCACAGTCACTCAGCTAGCACTGTCAAACAATCACTCAGCTTGCACTGTCACAGTCACTCACCCTGAACTATCACACCATCATTCGATCACCTTGCAATGTCACAGTCACTCACTGCTCTGTCACACAATCACTCACCTTGCACTGTCAAACAGTCACTCACCTTGCACTGCCACAGTCACTCACCTTGCACTGTCGCAGTTACTCACCTTGCACAGTTAAACAATCACTCACTTTGCACTGTCAAACAATCACCCACCTTGCACTATCATAGTGGTCCAGTCCGAGTAGTCACTCTGTCCGACCCAGTTGCCTGCCACACAGCTGTATTTGCCTGATTCTTTCACACTTGACGGTGTCAGAGTCAATACAGTAGTGTTCTTGGCGATGTCACTACTGTTCTGTCTGCGCCAGTAGAACCAGGAAGCTGTCGGGTTGCCAGGCTCACTTGGGGCACGGCAGGTTAACGACACTTCCATGTCCACTTGCACAGTCACATTTGCTGCAGTCACTGTTGCTTTGCCATATGGTCGGTCTAATGTGAACATAGAGTATATATTACACTTCATACATGTTGAAAAAGGTGATTATTTTGTGTCCATCATACAAATTACTCACAGTGTAGCTACGGTACATAAAGACCATTAATAGTCTTTGACACAATCTAAACACAACATGAGACATCTTAATTTAGTATAATTTGTTAGTATAATAAAGCCTATCTTTCAAGAGTAAGCATGATCTTAACTTGGCAAATGTTTATGTTGTTTTTACAACAGACTGAGAGGATTGTGTATTTATGCCATTTTGTACAGTGCACTGGCTGTTGGTTTGGCACCTTATAAATTTACGATTTTCTTACAGTGAATATTACCACAAAAACAAAGGTATTTCCAAACGTCACATTGATAGATCTATCAAGCCAATATAACCTCAAATTACAATACCTAATATTCAAGATATTTACTAATGCTGAGCAAGAAAAGAGTAGAATTTGATTAACTTTCCAAATGAATAACACATATAGCTGTATAATTTGTGTGTGTAACAGAGAAAAGTTGCCTACATTATGTTGCAACGTTGGTAATTGATAAATATTAATTTTTTTATTATATCACTACTACAATAAACGTATTCCCATGAAAGGATGCTTTTCAAAACATATGATGTGGAACTAGCAATAAAGATAGCAATATTTGTTCCACTTAGCTGTATTACCTTGGGCCATTTACTGGATTATAAAGCAAAGCATTTTGTGGGACACCATTACATGTAAAATGGTGCTATCTGTATTGCTAGTCCTATTACGATGCCAACCAATATATATATATACACATATATATATATATTATATATATATATATATATAATATATATATATGTATATATATATATTATAGTGTATATATATATATATATATATACCCTATTGTTCCCTGTAGACGTGCACTGCCTAACAAATGCGCACCCCCTTTTTACAGAAGGAGAGAAGCGACAGAGATACAGGTGGTGAAGAGGTAGATACCACAGAGGCAGTTGGTAAGACTGTGAAACAGAAGACTGAGAAGAAGAAATATGGAAGAAGACAGTGTTCAGCAAAGGAAAAGTAACCAGATTGGTGTTGAGGAGCTGCAACAGAAGGAAGGCAAGAGATACGCAGATGCAGTAGTTGATAAGTATAGGAGACTGGTCCGCACACTGAAAGGCATTGGACAGATCGTGTTATCGGGTATACTGTCAATAACGGGTGGCAGAGAACAATACTATAAGAATTGCAGAAGAATGAACACACTGGTATAGAAGTTATGTATGGAGGAAGAAGTCAGCTTCATAGACATGTGGGCAAGCTTTGTAGGGAGAGAAGATCTGTTTATGAGCGATGGGCTACATCTGACAGGAAAAGGAGCAGCAGTTCTAGGGAGCGAGTTCAATAGGTGCATAGATGAAGGTACAGGCACAGTTGAGTATTTAAACTAGATGCACGGGGAGATATGTAGAGCCACCTCAAAGAAATAGTAAAACAAATCTACAAGGAAAGGTTCGCCAAATATCCATAAAAAATTAACTTAAATGTGTATGCTTAAATGCCAGAAGCATAGTAAATAAGAGAAGCAATTTTGACATCATGATATCAGATATAACCCCAATATAATCATCACAGAATCATGGGCACATGAAGACATGGTAGTTGCTGTATTATGTATATCGGGTTATGTCATGTTTAGAAAGGACACACAAGAAAGAAGGAGAGGCGGAGGCAAGAGGATGATGTAAAAAAAACACAATGCTATAAAGAAGATAAGTAAAGGAGAATGTGTTATAATGGGTGATTTTAATCACGCACATATTCAGTGAAAATAACTACAGAGTGCTGGAGGTGATGACCAACAGTTTGTAATTCTATGCAGGACTGTTTCCTTACCCAACATGTTTTGGAACCAACCAGAGGTGGGAATGTGTTGGATTTAGTGTTCTCTTCTCAAAACGAATTAGTTGATAATGTTAAAATACATGAACCGTTGGGATCTAGTGATCATAACCAGATCCATTTTAGTATAAAAGCACAACCAGGGAATAATGTAAAAAGCAATGGAGGAGAAACTTTAACAGTGGCAAATATAAACAGATGAGAACATATTTAGTACACATAGATCGGACTAATTTAATGAAGGACAAGACAGCAACAGAATATTATACCATTTTAAAAGATGAGATTGAGAGTTTTATTGAATGATTTGTTCCCCTAAAAAAGCAAGGGAAACGGTCTAGGAAGAAACACCTTTCAAAGGAGGCTACATGTACGATTGCTTACAAACAAATTATGTGGAGAGTTTATAGAGACACATAATGTAGAAGATTACAACAACTACAAAGAGGCCCTTAACATAGCTACAACCGAAATTAGAAAATCCAAACAAACTTTCGAGCAAAAATTGGCGAATGATATAAAAAATTATAGCAAGAGTTTTGACGCTTATGTAAGGAGTAAACAGAAGGTTCGAGAAAAGGTGGGACCACTAGAAAACGGTTCAGGAAACATAGTATCTGAAGTGTTACAAATGGCAGAGGCCCTGAATGAGTATTTCACCTCAGTGTTTACTACAGATAATATAAGTTCACTGCCATTACCAGTTACTCAATTTGAGGGGGATGAATCAAATCAATTAGGGCTGTTGTTTGTTACTCCTGAAATGATATCACAGAAAATTAAAATGGTGAAAGAAAACAAATCACCTGGAGTTGACGGGATACCGCCAAAACTGCTTAATGAAATTGTAGACCAAATCAGTACACCACTTGCTATATTCTTTAACTTGTCACTTAAAGAGGGAATCGTTCCACTAGAATAGAAAGAAGCAAACATTACACCATTATTTAAAAATGGATCGAGGAGCAAGACAGATAATTACAGACCAGTGAGCTTAATATCAGTTTCATGCAAATTATTAGAGACCACATGGTGGAATTCCTTGTACAGGCTATATTTGGCGGAGATAGGTCGTAGAAATTGGTGGTGCAGAAAAGCTGATAAACAAGTGGAATTACTGATTGATAAGTATTATTCTTGCCTTAAGATCATTCATAAAGTTGCAATAAACATATATTGTGTAGCAGTTGTGCTTAAAGTTAGTTAGTTGAAGTATTTTAGAACACCTTAGTATAGTGAGTGATAATAGGGTAACTCTCTTAGGCGGCTTAGCCTTCGTCTTCGATAAGTTGTAAACAAGATTTAACAAACCTGATTATGTGGTAGAATATATAGGAGATAAAGTAACAACCATCAAACTACTTACATAAGATAATATCTGTGTAAGCCAGTACTTGCTAGATATTTTGATTAGGTAGCATTGTTGTTAAAATTAAGCAAGGGCGATAGTCGGGCGGCGTAACCTAAATAAATAAAGCAGCCTAACATAACGTAATTGATTGTATTTAAATTAGGTCACTACCGGTAATGTTAGCGGCAAGTCAAGGCAAAGCGACACTTGGTGTGCGATCACTGCCACAGCTGGGTAGATTTTGCATTGTCCGGGTGTGGAAAGTCATGGGCAGAAACCATGGAGGAAGGATTCACCTTTCAGTGCATTGGGTGTTGGAAGGTGGAGTGTCTGCAGAAGGAGATAGTTAGGTTGACAGATATTGTGAAGGGAATGGAGATGGGAATTAGCAAGGAGGCAGGTCGAATGGAGAGAGACGACATGGAGAGAGGCGATAATACTGCAAGTCTGAAGGAGAATAGCAGTGGCAAGAAAACTGAGGAAAGGAGATTGAGAGGAGGGAAGGTGATTGGAGGGGAAGAAATTGGAAAATCGACAACAGAAAACGTGACAAGCGTGAAGGTGACAGGGAAGAAAGTGACCGTAGAGAAGGAGGGAGGGAAGATGGAACGGGAGAGGAGAGAGGAAAACGAGATGGGACGAACGAAGAAGGGACGAAGTGAGAGCAAATGTGATAGAAGAGAAGTCGATAAAAGGGACGCTGACAGGAGGAATGGTGACAAGAGAAAAAGCGACAGGAAAGAATGGATTGGAAGAGAACGTGACAGGAGAGAAGACGACAGGGGGGAAAGACAACAACCAGACAGATGCAAACCGAAGAAGGAGCTATTCTAAGGCAGTGATTGAGGGGGCAATGAGGAAAGAGAGGGTGTTTATGGGCGACTAGGATTGAACATGTAACTGACAGGGTAGAGAAGGTATTGGGACATGGCAAGGGGGGGTCTATACTGGTACATGTAGGAACAAATAATGCTGACAGGGAGGGAACAACTGCGATAATACAGAAGTATAGACAGTTAGTGAGGAAGCTAAAGAAGACGAGAGTTGAACAGGTTATTCTGTCAGGAATTTTGCCAGTAATGGGAGGAAGGGGGGCAACGTATAGAAACTGTAAGAGGATGGCGATCAACGCACTAGTTGAGCAGATGTGTGAGGAAGAGGGGGTGGGATTCGCAGATTTATGGGGATACTTTGTTGGGAGGGAAGATATGTACATGAGAGATGGCCTCCATCTTAGTGAAAAGGGGGCAGCAGTTTTCTCAGATAACCTGCTGCGATCTGTTGACAGTGGGACAGGTTGCATCTATTTAAACTAGATTCGCAGGGGAGACTCACAGAAAAGCCTGAAACTGGAGGCATAGATAAAGACAGTACAAATAAATCAGCAAATAACAGTCTGGAAAACTCTTCTGAAGCTGGATATAAATGTGTTTGTTTAAATGCAAGGAGTATAGTAAACAAAAGAAATGAACTAAACATTATGGTAGAAGATATTGACCCTCATATAATAGGTATAACTGAATCCTGGACCACCACCGATATATCAGATGCTGAATTGGGACTGACAGGATATGTAATGTTTAGAAAAGGTAGAATAGGAAGAAAGGGAGGTGGAGTTATTTTATATATTAAAGAATCTATTCAGGCTTATGAAATAAAATTAGAAAGAGAAGCAGATTGCGAAGAAGTTGTTTGGTGTAACATAGTTACAGGAAACTCAACGTTAACAGTTGGGTTAGTTTATCGAAGTCCAAACATAAGCATAGAAGAGAATGAAAAAATACAAAACGCTATAAGGGAAGTAAACAAACGGGACTGTATTATTATGGGGGATTTTAACTACAGAGTATGGGGAGAGAGGACCACAAGTTTTTAGTTTTAGTTCAAGATACATTCCTTTCTCAACATGTGCTAGAACCAACCAGGGGTGAGAATGTGTTAGACATAGTTTTGTCCTCACAGAATGAATTAGTTGACAATGTCAAGATATGTGAGCCACTGGGGAGTAGCGATCACAACCAGATACATTTTACCATCAAAGTAAAATCAGAAAGGAATAGTAAAAAGCAGTATAGGAGAAATTTCCACAAAGGAAGGTATAAGGACATTAGGAAATATTTAGCAAAGATAGACTGGAATAAGACACTAAAAAATAAGACGGCAACAGAATGCTGGAATATATTAAAGAGTGAAATTAAGTGCATAGTCGATAAATTTGTACCCTTCAAAAAACAAGGAAAACGTTCCAAAAAGAAACACTTATCGAAAGAAGCCATTAGAAAAATTAAGTATAAACAAATGATGTGGAAGTCATATAGATGTACTGGAAATGATGAAGACTACAACAGTTATAAAGAAGCACTTAACCAAGCTACAGCTGAAATTAGAAATTCAAAGAGAAGCTATGAACAACAATTAGCTAGTAATACAAAACATGACAGCAAGAGTTTTTATGCGTATGTTCGAAGCAAACAGAAAGTTCAAGATAAGGTCGGTCCTCTAGAAGATAGTGCTGGAAATATAATATCAGAGGGATTCTTAATGGCAGAAGACCTGAATGAGTACTTTAGTTCAGTATTTACCAGGGAAGATATTAGTTCACTGCCAATGCCAGAGGCTAAGTTCAAGGGGGCAGATTCAGACTATTTAGGACAATTAATTGTAACCCCGGAAATGGTAGCTAAGAAAATAAGGGCTATGAAGGAAAATAAATCACCTGGAGTGGATGGTATTCCACTCAAACTACTATTGGAAATTGTAGAACAAATTAGCGTACCGCTTGCAACAGTTTTCAATTTGTCATTAGAAGAGGGAGTGGTTCCTTTAGAATGGAAAGAAGCAAACATTATACCGTTATTCAAAAAAGGTTCGAGAAACAAGTCAGAGAACTATAGACCAGTGAGTTTAACATCAGTGATTTGTAAATTATTAGAAAGACTAATTAAAGATTACACGGTGGATTTTCTTGTTAAACAAAACTTGATTAACCCATCTCAACATGGTTTTTTTAAAGCGAGGTCATGCTTAACAAATATGTTATGTTTTATGGAAGACATCACTAAGTGGGTAGATGAGGGATCACCAGTAGATATCGTCTACTTAGATTTTCAAAAAGCTTTCGACAAAGTACCACATCAAAGATTACTGCTTAAACTAAAGGTCCATGGCATAGGAAATGGTATAATAAACTGGATAAAACAATGGCTGATTGACAGAAGACAACGTATAGTAGTTGATGGGGAGGCTTCAAACTGGAAATCGGTATTGAGTGGGGTACCACAGGGATCAGTATTAGGTCCTATATTATTCTTAATATATATCAACGATTTGGATGATGAAATAACAAGCAAGGTGTTGAAATTTGCGGATGATACAAAAGTGTTTAGAAGGATTAAAAGTGATGGAGATAGACAGCATTTACTAGATGATCTTGACAGGTTGAACAAATGGTCTGAAAAGTGGCAAATGCTGTTCAATTTTGGGAAATGTAAATGCCTCCACACAGGACATGGGAACGAAGAAGTAGAATATACAATGGGGGGTACTGTACTGAGAGCAACTAAAATGATACCAAATCTGGGGGATCTTAGTTACGAAATACGCCTAAAAAATGCGGTTTAACAAAACTAGAGACCAGGAGATTGAAAGGAGATCAGATAGAAGTGTTTAAAATATTGAAGGATTATGAAAATATTGATACAAAATATGTTTTTCTCAGTTAAGAAAGATAGAAGTACTAGAGGACATGAACTTGCATTAGAAAAGGAGCAGAGTAGATTGTATATAAGAAAGTTTTCATTTTCACAAAGGACTGTAAATGAATGGAACAGATTACCTGCTGATTGTGTGGGTGCTAGTAGCGTGAATATGTTTAAAAATAAAATCGACACATACCTCAGACGGGCGGTATACACATAGATAAAAGGGTCGGACTATCGATAAGCCAAAGGGCTTCCTTGTCCACCTGCCACCTAGAGTTAATTCTCTGGGTGGCAATCTTGATAAATCTTGTTAAAACACAAATTAATAATTTAGTATCAACATGGGTTCCTAGAAGCTAGGTCTTGTCAAACCAATATCTTATGTTTTTTAGAAGAAATTACAAAGTGGGTAGATGACGGGTCACCATTGGATGTTGTCTACTTAGATTTTCAGAAAGCATCTGATAAAGTGCCATATTAAAGATTGTTATTTAAACTAAAAGCCCATGGTATGGGGGATGGTGTGATCAGTTGGATATAAACATGGTTGACAGACAGAAGACAGAGAGTAATAGTAGAGGGGGAGATTTCAAACTGGAAACTGGTTTTCAGTGGTGTGCCACAAGGGTCGGTGATGGGACCTATATTATTCTTGATGTATATAAATTATTTGGATGATGATGTATCAAGCAAAGTACTGAAATTCGCAGACGATACAAAGATGTTCAGAATAGTTAAAACAGATGCAGATAAACACACTTTACAGGATGATTTAGCCAAATTGGTCAAATGGTCTGAAAAATGGCAAACGTTATTCAATTTGGGAAGTGTAAATGCATCCACATAGGACATGGAAATGTGAACAAAGAATATATAATATATAAAAATGGGCCAAGAGGCCCTGAAGTCCTTTGGATTAATACGTCGATATGTGACCAAATGCTGACCAAATGAGTGATAAGTCGAAACAAATTTTACATTGTTTTCTTGCATTCTTATAAAGGTTGGGTAGGGTGCTTTACAAAGTTTCAAAAATTATGACTGCTACACAAATTGGCAAAGTTATGGAACATTGAACATGCCAGGGGTTAAAAAGTAAAAATGAAGAAAACGGTTGTTGAAGTGTTACATATTAATAACTATTACATGCATGACATTCAAATGTGGCACACGGTATGTATGTTATGTTGCAATGATACACTGGAAGTACAAATGTGCTGCTACAAAGACTTAGCAAGTTATGCCAGATTATGTCTTTGTATGTAAAACTAACAGGACAGATTATTTGAGAGCAAACGGTAGACTAAAGAAAATAAAAAATGACGAAGCTAATGCAGAGTTAAGAGAATTGACTAGTGGGTAAGAATGCTTTATAAAACAAATATCAAAATGCCTACCATAAACAGTTACATGAAAACTTGCGCAACCTAAAACATAGCAAGCCTGCAGAATACTGGGATATACTTAATAAAGCAAGTAACAGCAGTGAAAAATTTGGAAATATTTCACTGGATAAGTTTATGAACCACTTTGAAAAACTTGGTGAAAAACCTGAAAGTGAAACTGCAGCTAGTGAGATACCTTTTGATCCAAGAAAGATTTCACAGTCAAACGAACACATAAACAGACCATGTAGAGACTATAGAAATGAACATACAGTGTTTGTTGTGATATAGTGAGTCAACAAACCTACACTTATCGTGAGTTACCGTTCGTCTATTGCTCTATTAAACTTGTTACACGCTATGCGAATTGCAGTAACTATAAGTGGTGACCCTGACGTGATGTGTCAGAACAGTTGACTGTATATTCGCTCGATCCAGTCGCGATTCAAACCACAAGAGTTTGAGTGCATATCTTTATAAATATATATATATTTAACGATATGCAACGTTATAATTATTTTAAAATAACCGACGTCATGACGTTGACCAGAGTTTTCACTCAAGCGCCTGTAATTCAAACAAACACTGTATGTTCATTTCTATAATCTCTACAACCATTCATGCAAAATTAGGTACTAATGCAAATCAAAAAACTCAAAAACAAAAAGGCATGTGGTATTGATAATGTTATAAATGAATACTAATTATAGTTATTGTTAAGATGTTTAACCTAGTTCTATTATCTGGCATTGTGCCAACAGAATGGTGTATTGGGATTATTAAGCCTATATACAAAAAGCAGAGGTCAATAGATGACCCGGACAACTATCGTGGCATTACACTATTAAGCTGCATAGGCAAGTTGTTTACAGCCTCCATTAACGCGAGACTGACCACATACCTAAAAGAAACGAATGCAGTAGGTGAATTCAACAACATATTAAAAGGTATCATCGTGTGGATAATTCAATGCTCTTCAAAATAACACTTATTTCTAATTATAGAATACACCCATTAAATATTGTTTGGTGAATCATAGTTACAGATCATTAAGGGTTATGATAGAAGTAAAATGTTTACATGTTTAGTAGTGACTATATGCATGTCAGGGAAGATACACCTGCAAATAAAATATTATAGTAGTTGTTATCAAGGTACATATACATAGCATGCATTTTGACTTAAAACAGTAGCAATTAATGACACAATACTGATTGAATTGGAGCTGCATGTAGCTGGATTTAAATTTGCCCAGTGCACACTGGGACAGTTTGACTGCTGCCTGGCTAAATGGATGCAATGGTGCTTTGAAATTAGTTCTTCTGCCAACTATCCTTTTCACACAAACATATAGGTTTAGTAGCTGCCAGCACACTACTGAGCCTAAACTACCATTCAGGTGTGAAAAAGTCCTGATGTATTTGAACTTGAGCGACTAATTAACTGTCCACCATGCAGTAGCAGAACAGTTTATAATAATAATAATCCACAAGTTAAGTGGCAGTGATCTTCCTTTTATCATTAATGTGATGTTTATTGTGAGCAGGGACTGACGTTTTCTATAAAAAGAACACATTTGAATATCAATGGCATGTATTTCCTGTTGCCGTTTCTGGCGGGTAGAAATCAAACAACCCTGTAGATAATTATTAATCAAATGTTTTTTGGTGAATCATAGTTAGAGACCATTAAGGATTATTATGGAAGTAAAATGTAAAATAATAGAAAATAAAATATTGTGGCACCTATGTTTAAATGCATGCATTGATGAGAAACCGGGAATTACTTTTCTGTGGCCACTAATTAACTGTCCACCAAGCAGTAGCAGAGCAGTTTTATAATAATAATAATCCACTAGTTAAGTGGCAGTTATCTTCCTTTTAACATTTATTTGTTTTATTTATTTAAATTAAAACCCCAGGGTATGGGGATGGTGTGATCAGTTGGATACAAATATGGTTGACAGACAGAAGACAGAGAGTAATAGTAGAGGGGGAGATTTCAAACTGGAAACCAGTTTTGATTGGAGTGTCACAGGGGTCGGTGTTGGGACCTATATTATTCTTGATATATATAAATTATTTGGATGATGATGTATCAAGCAAAGTACTGAAATTCGCAGACGATACAAAAGTGTTCAAAACAGTTAAAACAGATGCAGATAAACACACTTTACAGGATGATCTAGCCAAATTGGTCAAATGGTCTGAAAAAGGGCAAATGTTATTCAATTTTGGGAAGTGTAAATGCATCCACATAGGACATGGAAATATGAACAAAGAATACATAATATATAAAAATGGGCCAAGAGGCCCTGAAGACCTTTAGACTAATACATCGATATGTGACCAAATGCTGACCAAATGAGTGATAAGTCAGAAATATTGTAACATTGTTTTCTTATATTCTTGTAAAGGTTGGGTAGGGTGCTTTACACGGTTTCAAAAATTATGACTGCTACAAAAATTGGCGAAATTATGGAGCATTGAACTTGGTAGGGGTCAAAAAGTGAAAATGAAGAAAACGGCTGTTGAAGTTTTACATTATATATGCAAATCGATTGCATGGAAATATTACATGCATGACATTCAAATGTGACACAAAGTATGTATGTATGTTATGTTGCAATGATACACTGGAAGTACAAATGTGCTGCTACAAAGACTTATCAAGTTATGCCAGATTATGTCTTTATGTGTAAAACTAAGAGGACAGATTATGTGAGAGCAAAAGATAGACTAAAGAAAATTAAAAATTACGAAGCTAATGCAGAGTTAAGAGAATTGGCTAGTGGGTATAATGCTTTATAAAACAAATATCAAAATGCTACCATAAATAGTTACATGAAAACTTGCGCAACGTAAAACATAGCAACCCTGCAGAATACTGGGATATACTTAATAAAGCAAGTAACAGCAGTGAAAAATGTGGAAATATTTCACTGGATAAGTTTATGAACCACTTTGAAAAACTCAGTGAAAAACTTGAAAGTGAAACTGCAGCTAGTGAGATACCTTTTGATCCAAGAAAAATGTCCCAGTCAAACTAACACATAAACAGACCAGACCATTCACGCAAGGTGAGGTACTAATGCAAATAAAAAAACTCAAAAACAAAAAGGCATGTGGTATTGATAATGTTATAAATGAATACTTACAAAACAGCTCCACACAACTAATTGTAGTTATTGTTAAGATATTTAACCTAGTTTTATTATCTGGCATTGTGCCAACAGTTGCCAGATCGGTTGACGTTGCCGCTAGGTGGACAGAACAGAATGATATGACAATTAATTCAGAAAAATCAAAAGAGATGATCATCTGTTTTGCACAAGACCGCAATTTTCGAAACGCTATCCCGAATATAACGATCGATGGAAAAGATTTAGATCAAGTAGACCATGCCAAACTTCTAGGTGTTACAATTTCACAGGATCTGACATGGAATAAGCATGTCGAAAATATTGTGAAAAAGGCCGGGAAACGATTGTACATGTTGTATCAGTTAAAGCGAGTAGGAATTACCCAGAAAGATCTGGTCACTATATATGTCAGTGTTGTGAGACCTGTTTTAGAATATGCATGCCCTGTATGGCACACTAACTTGCCACAATATTTATCTGACAGTATTGAAATGATACAAAAAAGAGCATTAAAGTGTATTTTTCCTGCAATAAGTTACGCTGAGATACTTATGTATGTTAAATTGGAGACATTGAAAGCAAGACGGGACTGCCTTTGCCAACAATATTTCAATAAGATTAAAGTTAGTACACACAGATTAAACTATCTGCTGCCTGACAAAAGGCATACCAAATATGACATCAGACAGAGTAATGTTTACCCTTTGCCAATAACCCGAACAAACAGATACCGTAACTCCTTTATACCATGGGGATTACTCAACTGCCAATGACGAATGAAGGGCAAAAGGATGGTTTTTATACTGTACGACATTTCGGTGTATTAATATTATATATGACGTTCCAATGTATAGTTGTATTTTATTGTATACTGTGAATCCAACACAGATGAGTTGCTAATAAACTTGTGTTATTATTATTATAGATTGGTGTAATGGGATTATTAAGCCTACATACAAAAAGCAGGGGTCAATAGATGACCAGGACAACTATCGTGGCATTACATTATTAAGCTGCATAGGCAAGTTGTTTACAGCCTCCATTAACGCGAGACTGACCACATACCTAAAAGAAACGAATGTAGTAGGTGAATTCAACAACATATTAAAAGGTATCATCGTGTAGATAATTCAATGCTCTTCAAAATAACACTTATTTCTAATTATAGAATACACCCATTAAATATTTTTTGGTGAATCATAGTTACAGATCATTAAGGGTTATGATAGAAGTAAAATGTTTACATGTTTAGTAGTGACTATATGCATGCCAGGGAAGATACACCTGCAAATAAAATATTCTAGTAGTTGTTATCAAGGTACATATACATAGCATGCATTTTGACTTAAAACAGTAGCAATTAATGACACAATACTGATTGAATTGGAGCTGCATGTAGCTGGATTTAAATTTGCCCAGTGCACACTGGGACAGTTTGACTGCTGCCTGGCTAAATGGATGCAATGGTGCTTTGAAATTAGTTCTTCTGCCAACTATCCTTTTCACACAAACCTATAGGTTTAGTAGCTGCCAGCACACTACTGAGCCTAAACTACCATGCAGGTGTGAAAAACGTCCTGTTGTATTTGAACTTGAGCCACTAATTAACTGTCCACCATGCAGTAGCAGAACAGTTTATAATAATAATAATCCACAAGTTAAGTGGCAGTGATCTTCCTTTTATCATTAATGTGATGTTTATTGTGAGCAGGGACTGACGTTTTCTATAAAAAGAACACATTTGAATATCAATGGCATGTATTTCCTGTTGCCGTTTCTGGCGGGTAGAAATCAAACAACCCTGTAGATAATTATTAATCAAATGTTTTTTGGTGAATCATAGTTAGAGACCATAAAGGATTATTATGGAAGTAAAATGTAAAATAATAGAAAATAAAATATTTTGGCACCTATGTTTAAATGCATGCATTGATGAGAAACCGGGAATTACTTTTCTGTGGCCACTAATTAACTGTCCACCAAGCAGTAGCAGAGCAGTTTTATAATAATAATAATCCACTAGATAAGTGGCAGTGATCTTCCTTTTAACATTTATTTGTTTTATTTATTTAAATTAAAACCCCAGGGTATGGGGATGGTGTGATCAGTTGGATACAAATATGGTTGACAGACAGAAGACAGAGAGTAATAGTAGAGGGGGAGATTTCAAACTGGAAACCAGTTTTGAGTGGAGTGCCACAGGGGTCGGTGTTGGGACCTATATTATTCTTGATATATATAAATTATTTGGATGATGATGTATCAAGCAAAGTACTGAAATTCGCAGACGATACAAAAGTGTTCAAAACAGTTAAAACAGATGCAGATAAACACACTTTACAGGATGACCTAGCCAAATTGGTCAAATGGTCTGAAAAAGGGCAAATGTTATTCAATTTTGGGAAGTGTAAATGCATCCACATATGACATGGAAATGTGAACAAAGAATACATAATATATAAAAATGGGCCAAGAGGCCCTGAAGACCTTTGGACTAATACATCGATATGTGACCAAATGCTGACCAAATGAGTGATAAGTCAGAAACATTGTAACATTGTTTTCTTATATTCTTGTAAAGGTTGGGTAGGGTGCTTTACACGGTTTCAAAAATTATGACTGCTACAAAAATTGGCGAAATTATGGAGCATTGAACTTGGTACGGGTCAAAAAGTGAAAATGAAGAAAACGGCTATTGAAGTTTTACATTATATATGCAAATCGATTGCATGGAAATATTACATGCATGACATTCAAATGTGACACAAAGTATGTATGTATGTTATGTTGCAATGATACACTGGAAGTACAAATGTGCTGCTACAAAGACTTATCAAGTTATGCCAGATTATGTCTTTATGTGTAAAACTAAGAGGACAGATTATGTGAGAGCAAAAGATAGACTAAAGAAAATTTAAAATTACGAAGCTAATGCAGAGTTAAGAGAATTGGCTAGTGGGTATAATGCTTTATAAAACAAATATAAAAATGCTACCATAAATAGTTACATGAAAACTTGCGCAACGTAAAACATAGCAACCCTGCAGAATACTTGGATATACTTAATAAAGCAAGTAACAGCAGTGAAAAATGTGGAAATATTTCACTGGATAAGTTTATGAACCACTTTGAAAAACTCAGTGAAAAACTTGAAAGTGAAACTGCAGCTAGTGAGATACCTTTTGATCCAAGAAAAATGTCCCAGTCAAACGAACACATAAACAGACCATTCACGCAAGGTGAGGTACTAATGCAAATAAAAAAACTCAAAAACAAAAAGGCATGTGGTATTGATAATGTTATAAATAAATACTTACAAAACAGCTCCACACAACTAATTGTAGTTATTGTTAAGATGTTTAACCTAGTTTTATTATCTGGCATTGTGCCAACAGTTGCCAGATCGGTTGACGTTGCCTCTAGGTGGACAGAACAGAATGATATGAAAATTAATTCAGGAAAATCAAAAGAGATGATCATCTGTTTTGCACAAGACCGCAATTTTCGAAACGCTATCCCGAATATAACGATCGATGGAAAAGGTTTAGATCAAGTAGACCATGCCAAACTTCTAGGTGTTACAATTTCACAGGATCTGACATGGAATAAGCATGTCGAAAATATTGTGAAAAAGGCCGGGAAACGATTGTACATGTTGTATCAGTTAAAGCGAGTAGGAATTACCCATAAAGATCTGGTCACTACATATGTCAGTGTTGTGAGACCTGTTTTAGAATATGCATGCCCTGTATGGCACACTAACTTGCCACAATATTTATCTGACAGTATTGAAATGATACAAAAAAGAGCATTAAAGTGTATTTTTCCTGCAATAAGTTACGCTGAGATACTTATGTATGTTAAATTGGAGACATTGAAAGCAAGACGGGACTGCCTTTGCCAACAATATTTCAATAAGATTAAAGTTAGTACACACAGATTAAACTATCTGCTGCCTGACAAAAGGCATACCAAATATGACATCAGACAGAGTAATGTTTACCTTTGCCAATAACCCGAACAAACAGATACAAACAGCCAATGACGAATGAAGGGCAAAAGGATGGTTTTTATACTGTACGACATTTCGGTGTATTAATATTATATATGACGTTCCAATGTATAGTTGTATTTTATTTTATACTGTGAATCCAACTCAGATGAGTTGCTAATAAACTTGTGTTATTATTATTATAGATTGGTGTAATGGGATTATTAAGCCTACATACAAAAAGCAGGGGTCAATAGATGACCCGGACAACTATCGTGGCATTACACTATTAAGCTGCATAGGCAAGTTGTTTACAGCCTCCATTAACGCGAGACTGACCACATACCTAAAAGAAACGAATGTAGTAGGTGAATTCAACAACATATTAAAAGGTACCATCATGTGGATAATTCAATGCTCTTCAAAATAACACTTATTTCTAATTATAGAATACACCCATTAAATATTTTTTGGTGAATCATAGTTACAGATCATTAAGGGTTATGATAGAAGTAAAATGTTTACATGTTTAGTTGTGACTATATGCATGCCAGGGAAGATACACCTGCAAATAAAATATTCTAGTAGTTGTTCACAAGGTACATATACATAGCATGCATTTTTACTTAAAAACAGTAGCAATTAATGACACAATACTGATTGAATTGGAGCTGCATGTAGCTGGATTTAAATTTGTCCAGTGCACACTGGGACAGTGTGACTGCTGCCTGGCTAAATAGATGCAATGGTGCTTAGAAGTGAGTTCTTCTGCCAACTATCCTTTTCACACAAGCCTATAGGTTTAGTACCTGCCAGCACACTACTGAGCCTAAACTACCATGCAGGTGTGAAAAACGTCCTGTTGTATTTGAACTTGAGCCACTAATTAACTGTCCACCATGCAGTAGCAGAACAGTTTATAATAATAATAATCCACAAGTTAAGTGGCAGTGATCTTCCTTTTATCATTAATGTGATGTTTATTGTGAGCAGGGACTGACGTTTTCTATAAAATGAACACATTTGAATATCAATGGCATGTATTTCCTGTTGCCGTTTCTGGCGGGTAGAAATCAAACAACCCTGTAGATAATTATTAATCAAATGTTTTTTGGTGAATCATAGTTAGAGACCATAAAGGATTATGATGGAAGTAAAATGTAAAATAATAGAAAATAAAATGTTGTGGCACCTATTTTTAAATGCATGCATTGATGAGAAACCGGGAATTACTTTTCTGCGGCCTAAGAATAACTAATTTCACAAACTTCCTGCTTATATAAAACAACTGCATAAAATATATATCCATGCAAGACTCAGACTCCGTATGTGACAGATGTTTTTTGGGAAGGGGAATAGTTTCCAGGTTGCTTTTCTGGCACAATACACAAAATATACTGCTGGGGAATAGTCTCAAGGGCCCTTCTCAAAACCACATCACTAGATAGTGTACAAATTTTGCATTTTGGGGGGCTGCGTCAGCCTTCGTCTCATGTGATGTAGTACCACAAGGAGAAAACTTGTCTCCTTTGTTATTTGCTATTTACCTGAATGATTTTGAACACTCTGTTAGTCATAATTATAAGGGACTTGACATGGCAGAGCTCTGTTGAAATTTACAACAACCTTAGTGATGATGATGTAGACATTTTCTTGAAAACGTATGTTCCACTATATGCTGATAATATTACAATGATTCATTCAAATACAGATTTCTTGTGTATAGCGGAACTGTGTCAACTCTTCTAATGGTTAACATTTGGTTGTTTCAGGATGACCCCTTAAAATGTATGCCCAACTGTCCAGGGGTCTAGTGGGTGCTGTCTGTTGACACATGCCTCTGTCAGTCACCAATTACAGATTAGTCACAGTTTCCATCAGGCAGTCTGGCCCTCCATAGTGAGGTGTGACAGATGCTGTAGGAAAAGGGATTAGCCAGATAGAGCTGCTGGTGCAGTGGACCATTTATTTAGCAAATTTAGCATTTTAGGGGACCTTTGGTGCACTTAGAATGATTAAATCAAATACAGATGTCTTGTGTATAATGGCACTACCACATGAAATGTATATGCACAATTAGAGAAAAAGTTGCTGAACAGTTTTTGAAAAAAAATAGGCAAAATTTTATTTTTTACCAGTTTTGGGGTCCTTGGAGGCTCTAGTGAGCCCTTAGAACGATTCAATCAAATACAGATTTATCGGGCATAGTGGCAATGCCCTAATATATGTCTATGTAAAATTAGAAAACAAGTTGCTGAACGGTTTCTGAGATACGGCAGCTAACGGCGGACGGCGAACGCAGAGTGATGGCAATAGTCCGTTGGACCTTCGGCCCAAAGGACTAAAAATACTATATTCGGTAAAACTATAAAAAAGGACTAGTGCGTAACAGTTAGTGCTCACATGAAAGTTTCGGAGCAATGTGGAATTGCTGCTTCAAAGGGTAACCAAATACTAGGGCTACTTATGAATTATCACATATAAGGACAAATAGCTAATTGTACCACTGTACAAAGCAATAGTTAGGCCACATATGGAATATTGTATACAAGCATGGAGGCCATATTGTAAGAAGGACTTAGATAAGCTAGAAAGCATGCAACGAAGAGCAACTAAGCTGATTCCGGAACTGAAAGATCTTGGTTATGAAGGATGCCTATTAGAATGTGGGTTGACAACACTAGAGACTAGGAGACTAAGTGGAGACCAAACAGGAGTTTTGAAGATATTGAATGGTTATGAGGATATTGATAGAAATATTTTTTTCAAACTGAAAGAAGGCAATATAACCAGAGGGCACAATGCAGCATTAGTCAAGGAACAGTGTAGGTTGGATATGACAAAGTATTAATTTTCTCAGAGGACAATAATAAATGAATAAATGACTGGAACAAATTATCTGATGATTGTGTTAATGCTAGCAGTGTGAATATGTTCAAAAATAAAATTGACAGTTATCTGGCGAGGACGGGTTATAGGTAGGTGGAAAATTGTTGGGCTCTCGATAAGCCAAAGGCTTCCTTGTCCGCATGCCGTCTAGAGCTTATAGCTCTGGATGGCAATCTTGATAAATCTGTTGTTAAATCTTGTTGAAGTGAAACAATGCATGAAAACATATTTTCAAGTGTGAATATGGGCTTGAATAATGCCAAATATGGTATACCCCCACTGGTGCCACATTACAGATAATTTCTATATAACAATTATTTGTACATTAGGTGAAAGATAGCATGATGTTTCTGTCAGTTTCGTTTTATTCTCAAAGTCGGGTGTTCTAACAACGCAGAAGAATGGTCAAAATAACGTGATATTTATAATCACGTAACCATATGTAGCCACAAGGATGGGACAGAAGAACAAAGAGCTCCTGGATGTCTGACTTAACATCTTCAGGAATCCCTCCCTTCGTGCAGCGCTCGCAGTACGTTGCCCCATTGCAGTTGCATTGTTGCCCGGACGTTGGCAAAGCATGCGATTTTGAATTACTTGAGTGCCAATTCAGCACATACGAATGATTTTCTGCATTATCTGATGGTATTTATCTAACGATGACTGTCTGTTTAGCATTGCTCAAATAATCAAAGCAGTTTATTCGCGCTTCCTGAGATGCACACCCAAGCCTTGCACTCGTGAAATGCGCGTCTATTGGGAATAATACGGTATATATATATATATATATATATACATATATACAGTTTATATATATTGATATGGGGTGGTAAAGATATATGCAAAACAAAGATTAATACAAAATGATCAACATTTCACATTTAACAGAAAGTTACAGATTGATTTGCTTATGTTGTGGATTGTTTGAATTAATTGTGTTTCAGTTGATCTTTTGGCACGGAAGCCATGTTGGTGGACAGTTAGAATGTGGTCCTTCCTGCGATATGGCCTCCACGCTTGAATACAATATTCTAAATGAGGCCTAACTATTGTTTTGTACAGCGGTATTATTAGCTCTTTTTCCTTATACGTTATGTTTCGCCTAATTAATCCAAGGATTTGATTTCCCTTTGAAGCTGCAATTCCGCACTGCTCTGAAACCTTCATATCAGCACTAATGGTTAACCCTAAGTCCTTTTCTTTTACAGTAGTACTTAGTACAGTACCCCCCATTGTATATTCTACTTCTTCGTCCCCATGTCCTGTGTGGAGGCATTTACATTTCCCAAAATTGAACAGCATTTGCCACTTTTCAGACCATTTGATCAACCTGTCAAGATCATCTTGTAAATGCTGTCTATCTCCATCACTTTTAATCCTTCTAAACACTTTTATATCATCCGCAAATTTCAACACCTTGCTTGTTATTTCATCATCCAAATCGTTGATATATATTAAGAATAATATAGGACCTAATACTGATCCCTGTGGTACCCTACTCAATACCGATTTCCAGTTTGAAGCCTCCCCATCAACTACTACACGTTGTCTTCTGTCAATCAGCCATTGTTCTATCCAGTTTATTATACCATTTCCTAAGCCATGGGCCTTTAGTTTAAGCAGTAATCTTTGATGTGGTACTTTGTCGAAAGCTTTTTGAAAATCTAAGTATACGATATCTACTGGTGATCCCTCATCTACCCACTTAGTGATGTCTTCCAAAAAACATAACATATTTGTTAAGCATGACCTCGCTTTAAAAAAACCATGTTGAGATGGGTTTATCAAGTTTTGTTTAACAAGAAAATCCACCATGTGATCTTTAATTAATCTTTCTAACAATTTACAATTAATTGATGTTAAACTCACTGGTCTATAGTTCTCTGACTTGTTTCTCGAACCTTTTTTGAATAACGGTATAATGTTTGCTTCTTTCCATTCTTAAGGAACCACTCCCTCTTCTAATGACAAGTTGAAAACTGTTGCAAGCGGTATGCTAATTTGTTCTACAATTTCCAATAGTAGTTTGGGTGGAATACCATCCACTCCAGGTGATTTATTATCCTTCATAGCCCTTATTTTCTTAGCTACCATTTCCGGGGTTACAATTAATTGTCCTAAATAGTCTGAATCTGCCCCCTTGAACTTAGCCTCTGGTACTGGCAGTGAAATACTATCTTCCCTGGTAAACACTGAACTAAAGTACTCATTCAGGATTTCTGCCATTAAGAATCCCTCTGATATTATATTTCCAGCACTATCTTCTAGAGGACCAACTTTATCTTGAACTTTCTGTTTGCTGCGAACATACGCATAAAAACTCTTGCTGTCATGTTTTATATTACTAGCTAATTGTTGTTCATAGCTTCTCTTTGAATTTTTATTTTCAGCTGTAGCTTGGTTAAGTGCTTCTTTATAACTGTTGTAGTCTTCATCATTTCCAGTACATGTATATGACTTCCACATCATAATACCTGAACTATGTTATAAATGACTCTATATACTATTCCGTAGTTCAGATAGGTGAAACCATCCCATCATTGGAATTTCCATCACAATGTTTTTTCATGACGTTTGTAACATACACATGTGAAATCCAATTGTTTGTCTTCTGGGAATGCCAGCCATCACATTTCATGATTTATTACAACTAGCATGATTAATGAAAGATGGGGTTAGGGGCAGATATTAGTTCATTTCATCAACCTAATCCAGCCAAACTACAGCAAGTGAGGCATTAATGGAAAGATATTTGAATGCACTTAACAATGATGTCATAATTAACATTACGCTATGATGATGTTATAACTTCATACATGTACTATTTTGCATAAATCACTCCACATTGTAGTCCATTGGCTAGATAGGTGAAACAATGTTTTGTAAGAAGGATATGAAATAGCTTACATACATATATGTGAAATCAAGATGTTTGTCACCTGCATATTATTTATTTTTGGCAATGGTAATGGTCTAACAAACTTGCATGATTACCCAAAAATAGTGATATTGATAAATAGTAGTCTATTTGATAATAAAAAATTGAAATCTATGAGGAAATGTTTAAAAAGGAATCAAAATGAGGAAGCTGCACCAATCCCTGTCACTGCGTTAAACCAATGGAATATGGGCGACCATAATGTGTGTTTATTCATATGATACAATCAGACCAACTGTATCTTAACATCGAGTGCCAACTACAGTGGCTACTGTCACTTTTGGCAGAAGAGTATGCAATAACCATACATACACTGTTATACACATACTGGACATGTATACATCCATGTTCATGCACGCACGCACGCATACACACTGGCAATTGAAATTACCAGAACTACCGGTTAAAAATTGTTGGAAAAATATAGTTATACAACTGTTTAATAAATGTTATGTCGAGAAACAGAATCCACAACATTATTCACCCAAAATATCACAGCAACTTCATTAAAACAAAGAAAACGTAAATTTATGGAATCAAGCAAACGTCATTGCCACATAATTCATTGATGATGGGAACTTAAAAAGGTAATTTAATAAACAAGACACTGTTAGGGGCTGACAAGCACAGCATATTTACCTGTATCTTAATAATGTCCACATCCATTTTACTGCAGCGCAACAAAATTGCCAATCTGCTACAGTATTTATTAAAAACAATAATTATCAGAAAGACAAAATGTATCATAGAAATGTAATGTTTAGCAATGTATTCTTGATCACAAACTAGTTTACACTATTCTGTTATTGATTCACAATAATCTGATTAAAGTAACTGCCTACTACAATACTATATTTGCAAATGATATGCATACATTGTATCTAAATGAACACTTCGCCAGTGTAACATTCTATATCAATTTGTTTAGCAAATATGAATATTAGAGCTAAATTCTAAACTTCAACACTTTACCATCAGATTATAAATGAAAATGGTAAATTATGAATTGTACTTACAGTTAACGAGGAGTGAAAACTCTACACCTCGGTCTCCAGTTCCCGCAAGGTTCGTAGAATTGCAAGAGTAGTTGCCATCATCCCTGGAATGGTCAAGTGAACTTATTGTCAAGTCTCTGTCACTTAGTTGGTAGTGACCAGAGGAAGAGATTGGTGTAGTTCCTTTCTGCCATGTCACTGTGCCATCTCTTGGTCTGCCAGCTGTGATGTCACATGTCAGTGTCACTGACTGACCTTGTGTTGGAGGAGTGGAGCCTTTCTTAGTCACTCTGGTACTTGGTGGGTCTGTAACAGACACATCGGCTGATACTAGATCGATCTCAGCCAATGGTTCTTGGTGCTGTTACAAACAGTTAACACTGACTGATTCATCAGGGACAAATCATTAGTGGGTGTGATATTTAGGAATATATACCTTTTGTAAAACAATATGTAGTTATAAATCTGGCATTATCATCCTGCTTGTCACAAGCCAAACTAACGGAGAAGTGTTAGGCATGGGGCGATAAAATCCAAAGAAAACTGACCATGCCCACTTTAGGATTACATTTTGAACTTTGAAGGAAAAAGGCCGTTTACCAATGAAAATGTGACATACGACAGTAGAGACTTAATTAAGAAAGAATGGGCAGAGACCAACAATGGAAGGTTGGATGCGTGTGTGTGTGTGTGTGTGTTTGCGTGTGAGTGCGTGCGTGCATGCGTGCGTGCATGTGTGTGGGGAGGGGGGTGAGAATTTTACTGGCTGGACAGCTGAGTGGGTGAGTAAATGAGACGTCGAGAGTGGATTACGGTTGTTTGATTTGAATCATTTAATTAATTAAAGGCCATCAAAATATTCCTGTTCTGGGAAGATTATTGGTGCTTGATAAGTTGACTTTACCTTTAGAATAATGTAATAGTTATATTCTTGCCAAAGTTTGTTGTATTTTTAATTTAATTTATTCTAACTTTTAGGCAATTCAATAACTGATTCTATGTGGGGTTAGTTTTTATTTAATTCAATTACTTTACATCTAAATTAGTTCTAATAGTCTAAGCACAGCTTGTAAATGTTTTTACTTTGTATGTGAATAGATTTATATTTACCTGTACACATGCATAAACGTAGATTGATGGTTATTACTTATAGTTGGTTTATTATTCCATGACTTTCATGTGAAGTGCTTTGAACTAGCAAGGAAATCCTCTCCATTAAAAACAGTTTATAAATATATTATTTATTACATATAATATGAAAATAAAAGCTTGTTTACATCGTATACTTGGGACCTGAGCACGGAAATATGCACAGGAACATTGCAACTGTATTGATGAATACGATTACATTGGTAATGTAATCGAGCACAGTATGCATGCTTGGCCTTGTTAATCAATCACGAATGTAATATACTGTCAATGATTAATCATAAATTGTCAATAATTATGTTATTTCCAAAAAAACAAAGATGTGGTCTTACTTAGGTCAGTATCCAGTCATTTAACTGCACTAAACACTTTATTCCATGGTAGACCTGTTCAATAGAACATCATCTTGACTTCTGTGGGACATATTAAGCAATGCTGGGGAAATATAGAGTGAATGAAGTTTTGCAACTGCACTGCACTACATTGCACTACACTGCACTGCACTACAGTACACTACACAGGATGTACAATAACTCCATCTCTGATTCTCAGTTTAATAACAGATTCTGTAGATATTTTAAAGAACATAGCGATTGTCTATGACATATATATGGGTATTCTAGTGCCAATGTGTACTTACAGTTGACAAGGAGTGAAAACTCGACACCGCGGACTCCAGTTCCCACAATGTTAGTTGCAACACACGAGTAGTTGCCATCATCCTGGGAATGGTCAAGTGAACGTATTGTCAAGTCTCTGTCACTTAGTTGGTAGTGACCAGAGGAAGATATTGAAGTGGTTCCTTTCTGCCATGTCACTGTGCCATCTCTTGGTCTGCCAGCTGTGATGTCACATGTCAGTGTCACTGACTGACCTTGTGTTGGAGGAGTGGAGCCTTTCTTAGTCACTCTGGTACTTGGTGGGTCTGTAACAGACACATCAGCTCATATAAATAATGTGAAGTATAATTATCACACTGCAACACAACTACCGGTACAATGTAGAAAGACCTACTAACTTTAGCCTGTATATGCTTGTTGGCCCATGTGTAATGCAAAAAGTGTTAGCATTACATTTTACACTTAACGATAATGATGTATACATGCAAATTTCATCAGAATCAAAAATAGTAACTTAAAAGAACTCAAAAGTTTGTTTAGGTAAATAGGTGTTGCTTACAAGCAGATGATAAACAACTTCACCTATAGTGATTTCATTGGTACAAGTGTAATAATAATACAGTGTTTCTCAACCTACATCATTTCATGGCACACTTTTGAGTTTGATGAGTTCTTGTGGCACACTAAACCAAATGTTACCGTTATAAAGGGAGATAAAAGGCATCTTTGTTATGCTATGCACTTAAAAGACTTAATACAAACTAACTATGATCACACGGGATACACGTAGATAAAAGGTTTGGACTCTCGATAAACCAAAAGGTTTCATTGTCCACCTGCCATCTAGAGTTAATTGTCTGGGTGGCAATCTTATTAAACCTTGTTAAATTTGTAACATCCGTTAATTAGAAAACAAACATTGAATGCACATCTACCGAATTTCATGGACAGCACCACTGTTGGCAAGAAAACTATGTCACTAATTCTATATAAATGTACTGGTTTTCGCCAAACCTACGGATAGCAGCTGCACTATACTGTGTTAAACAACTTATTACTCATTTAAGATTAATCACATTAAATCTTGCAATGCTATTATGAAACATTGGGACTTTCTGAAGAGTTAATAAATGTAATTCCAGGATACGTTAATCAGTGTTGTATTATTGTTCACTTGTCCAGCTTACCATGAACATTTGGTATTCAGCTTTCTCTATACACTTTGTTGTGCAACGTATTTCATACTGCAACTTTTCCAGCTTGGCCCCAGCATATTTTAGCTTTTGTTCACGTGGATGTGATGCCAACCAAAATAATACTAAGTAGGCTGTAATAATTAGTTAGCCATCACAATTCTAGTGGATACCCTCCTGCTTTGGCATCATAATGGAAACCAATTAATGCCTAATTGATTTATCTTCAAGAAACATAACTGAGTCGACCATTTATAAACAATAATAATAGTTGCCTAATTATGTATATAACATCAGATCCTGCAAATGGTACACAATAAACCTTTAGGTATCATACCTTATTGCAATTTGATTTTGCAGCATGCAACAGAAAATCTGGGACACTTTGATGACAGAGGTCCGTGATTAAATATCGTCGGCACTTCTCCCATCTTCAAAACTCGATGTCGCCGACATTTCATCGGATCTTGTCCCATTAATTGGTGACATATATCTATTTCAAAGCATGGTTCTTCTAAATGAGCTGAAGTGCATTATACTGCGACTGTTTCCAACCATTGTATCTATCCACAGTTATGAATCCACTGTTTGACTTCTGATCTATTCAAAGAAGTTCAAAGAAATTGTTCACAGTAGTATTGCTACACCCACATGCAGAACAGTATGGCATATTACAATTTCACGTCTTTATTGCAAACCCATCTTGTATAAATCCAACGAATTATATGCCATGACATGTGTTGGCAACTGAACGAGGTTCAGAAGGAATTCGTTACTTGCCGGGAGTTACGTGGTAAAAATAACGCTGCCTGTTTATCGACTGCTTCTCGCCAAGTCATCGCCTCACCAGCAAGATGTCAGCCTTCATGTTACCATAAATTTCAGTAGAATCTACTACTTTGAGACACTACCGATGTAAAAAAATTGATTGTGGTTGCAAATGGTTAGTTTATATTAATTTTTTAGGCGCATAACACGAAAATGGTGTCTTTTGTTTCCCTTTAATTCATTCTAACTTTTTGCAACCACATTGTATTTAGAAAGAAGACTGAACATCCCCTTTTCCATATGGGTAAACTGATTTACTAACTTTCTGAATTTAGAATCCTTTCAATATGCCATTTGACTTACATAATATTTCAAACAATGATATCAATTAATTTGAAGTTATATGAGGAAAGAGAATTAGTATTACCATTCTTGATAATTTCAAAACATTTGTTCTCATATATGCCACTGTTATTGACATAATATAACTGTAAATGTTCCCAGAAGCAATCAAGTGTAATTCACTGATGGCCCAAAATTATATATGGCATTTGTGAGAAACTTTCACCTGCATGGAAAAGACAGGCACAAAATGTTTGGACCTATGCTACAAAAGCTACACATGTTATTGTTCTTGATTGAGAATACCAGTGCTAAGCTCAATTCATACAGGTACATTTGAAATAAATGGTAGCAGAATCCAGACTTCCACCTCCGGCCATATACAGTTGATGATAATTAAATTATAGGATTTACAACAGAAACTTGTTTCTTTTTTGACTAGCATATTTATATTCAGAACATTAATGCAACAGAGTATGTCTGAAACCATAAGTGTTAAGACGGAAGTTTGCTGTTATGTAAACAAATATGTTGCTTCTTTTCTCATCTGTGTATGTTGTAAAATAAAACAGTACTCACAGTTAGCCAGAAGTGCAAATGTTTCACTGGAGGGTCCAGGTCCTACAACATTCTCTGCAGCACACGAGTAGTCGCCGTCATCTCGGGAATGGTCAAGTGGACTTATTGTCAAGTCTCTGCCACTTAGATGGTAGTGACTAGAAGATGGTAATTTTGTGCTTCCTTTCTTCCATGTCACTTTGATATTATTCGTGGGATTGCCGGCTGTGATGTCACAGGTCAGTGTTACTGAACTCCCATCTTCTGGATTGTCAGAACTAGTCTGTTTAACTTCGGTACTGGGTGGGTCTGAAACAGTTTTAGCACATGGTTAAAAAATGTCTTATGCTTTGCTTTCTAATAATTTAATACACATCATATTATTATAAACTGTAATGATCAGTTTAAATAAGGACTATGTTTAAATGTAATTATTACAGTTTCATTAGGTTAACATATTATTGCAAGGATCTTGCACATTTAACTTATACCTAATTATTAGGTGTACATGAACTTTAAAGGTGCTAAATAAAAGCATCCTATTTACTACCTGATTAGCAGACTCTTGTGACACACTTAAAAATGTATTACAATAATATTTTAAATATAAAATAGAATACGTAACTTAGTGAATATCACACAAGTGTATTGATTTATTATTGAACAGTTAATTAGTTTATGGTCCAATTTTATTAATATGTTGAATCATATGAAACCCGAAATACAATTTTCTATTATTCATAATAATGAACATTAGCATCATATTTTAAATTATACTCATGGTGGTTCATCCCAAATGGCTGTTTGTTTTAATGATGATTTACCATAGTAGAACAATATGATACATAATTTGTGAAATATGTAATTCTTTGTCAGTTGCACAAAGTGCTGTTAGTTACGATAGAAGTTAGTATAATATATCACAACAGTATATATATAACAACGCCAAGAATTCCTCGTACATTTGAAATGCTACTTAGTAATAAACAGTCTGAATCTGAATGATATATCCGCAACAATGTTTTGTTACACCCAAAGTCACTACCCAATACTCACAGTTAACGCTAACGGTTGCACTTGTGTTGTTATTCCAAAAACTAGTTCCATGTGGATTGACAAGACAATACAACTTTGTATTGTGGTCGTTGCGACTGAAGGACGCTGTGTAGTTCGACTGGACTTCAAAGGTTCCGTCTGACTTCTTTGACTTAGTCGCATTTCCCCGCAGTAGTGGACCTTTGGGTCCCTTTCTCCAGTAGATTTCTGCCTCAGGTTTCACTTGAGTCACATGACACTTTAAATATTTCTTTGTGTTCTCTCTAACGGACTGGGCAAGGCCAGTTATAGTCACACCTTGTGGCTTCACTGAAACAGTAACATCATTGTATTTTACACAGCCAATCTTCAATGAAATATCTGTATTTCTGTAACTATTTTAAGTGACTGTGTATCTAAATTTTGGAGAATATTACTATCATTAACATTATGACAAACTGTGGCACAAGGTGTTGTTGAAAACAACTAACGGTGTATGGTCAGTTAGAACGTGTATATTATATGCCAAACGTATGTCAGACTCAGTACAAAGACGCTGAACATTGTGAGTACCCCAGTAATTGTCACACAGGGGTGCCCTGATAACAGAATCTAGGCATATATCTAGCATTACATTATATATATATATATATTATAATAGAAACTCTCAAACATGTCACCCAAGTGACTATGATATACTAGTTGCCTGATTAAATGGATTTTAGTTTTGGTCACAGATGTAACTGTCATCAACCAAGTTAACATCGGAAGTGACCACAGAATGGTAATGAGCAACACCAAACTGGACGTAGAGGCTGAAAGGAAGAAGTTGATAAACAAGAGACCAACAAGAGTAGATACCACACAAATAGGAACAAAAAAGATTGAACTGTGTAATCAATTTGAGACACTACAAGAGATAGACGACATCGACACCATGAGCGAAAACATCACAGAGATGATCCAACTAATTGCGACAAGTGTAGCCAAAGCAATCAACAAGCAATTAAAGATGAGAATATTGTTACCAACATGAGCCTTCATGAAGAAACAATGAAAAATGGTGGAAAATGGTGACCATACCAAACAAATAGAGAACTTAGAAATATGCAAGACCATCAAAAAGAAAATGAAGGACATCAGGAATTACAAGAGATGATGAGTTCATATGAGAAACAATTATGACATCATAGCCTGAAGAAAGCCAGAAGCCCTAAGCCAAGACAGATTGATTACAATTTTCGACAAGTAAGATAGAGGAATTATACACTGAGTTATGCGACAGTGAACAGAGTACAATTCTAGACAAGCAGGGTAGAGAAATACAAGACCAAAATATGATTATAGAACGAATAGAGGAATTCTACATTGACCTATGTGACAGTGAACAGTGTACCATATTGCACACCAACCCGAAAGAGGTACCTGAGATAACACCATGTTGATGGACGCCATTATTTTCTGTTTTGTTTTGTTTGTTTAATTTTGAGTAATGATTCATTTATTTTGTATTAGATTTTGGATGGCCCCTGCGAGAGCGACCAAAATTGGTCTTAGCAGGGGTCTCCCGTCCCTTTGCCGACACTACTTTTCCATTCATACTAATGTACTGTTTTGAATAGTTTATGTTGTGATTGTTTTTCTGTTGTAGTGAAAATAATGTTGTTATATATTATTTGCATATGATTTATGTATATTTAATATCGATCAATATTGTGGCACTGGGACAAATACAAATTTATTTATTTCCTTCCTTCCTGGTGGAAGCAGTGCAAAGAGATATGAAGAATGGGAAGGCATCAGGCAATGACTATGTAAACTTTGAAACATTAAAAACTGGAGAAGACACCGTCTTGAAGATACTGGGTAAGCTGTATGTACTAAATGCTGATCAGAAAGATGAATGCCCACTGCATGGAAGAACGCAAAGATAGTGATAATCTTCAAGAAGGGAAATAAGAAAGACTTAAATAACTACAGACCGATATGGCTGCTATCAAACATCTACAAATTACTTACAAAAATACTAAGGAATAGGCTAAAAAAGGCAACCAATGAAAACCAACCACAAGAGTAAGCAGGATTCAGAAGCAGGTACTCAACGACAGATTACATCCACGTCGTAAACCGACTAAAGGAGAATTGCCGAGAATATAATATCCTGCTCTGCATCGCGTTTGTCGAATATGAGATGGCTTTTGACTAAGTGCAAACTCAAGCAATACTGACCTCCCTTCAAGAACAAGGGATAGAAGACGTGTACATCGAACTCCTGAAAAGCCATCTACACCAACAGCTCGATGATAGCCCACCTACACAAAAAAGCAACAAGACCAACATCAAAAGAGGAGTACGACAGGATGACACCATATTGCCCAAGCTGTTTACGGCAGCACTCGAAAGCATATTCCGAAGTTTGACCCGGGAAACCAGAGGCTTGAGGATACACAAATAATATATCGGTTATCTTCGCTTCGCAGACAGCATAATCATATATCCTACAACACTGCAAGAACTACAAAAAAAGCTAGCTGATGAAAATGAAAAACAGATATACATTTCGAAAATAAAAGTGATGCAAGAAAATGACACACCAATATCAACATCACGAAGATAGCAACCATTGAAAGCTACATTGATCTGGGACAGCGATACAGCATCAGAAAAAACTAAAACAAGGAGATTCAAAGAAGAATCACGGCTGGCTGCACACCATTCGTCAAACACTGCGGCGTCTTCAAGGATAACTTTGAAACATGCACTCACCAACCAGACAAAGAAAAAGCTAGCAGCTGCACAAACAATGATGGCAAGACATTTTAAACATCAATCACATATTGGAAGAAAAAGCAAACATCTGGGTAAGAGAGAAGACAAAGGTCATAGACGTGATAGAACAAAGCAGAAGACAGAAGTGGACCTGGGCAGGGCACATCAGTAGACTACGAGATAACTGATGGACATTGCGTGTCACTAGCTGGTGAACTTACAAAGGTAAATGATCTAGGAGAAGAACAGTGAAACGGTAGACAGACGAACTAGATGAGTACTGGAAAAGCACCATCTGGCAGAGGATAGCGCAAGACAGGCAGATATGGAAACAACATGCTCAGGCCTTCACCCAACCACAGGACACTACGGCTGTACAATGGTGAGATATATATGGGTGAGTAATAGACAACTGCGCAAATTAAGGTTTTTTGAACTCCTATTTTTTTTAAATATAAGTGAACACATTTTGATCAGGTGTCATTGTATAATATCTGTAGTATTTAAAATCGTCCATGTCCACGCACTATCCTGCATATTGGGATTCAGGGAGGATAAAACGTTTAAACATGTGGACCTTGGTGTCATTAGCGTCACATGCTTATACTTCACCATGCAGTTCATGGATTACATCTTTTTCCACATTTTTTATTTATTCTATTTTTTGCAGCACTTAATGAAAAAAAATAATTTATTACAAACATATTTTAGTGTCGAATTGCTTAAAATGCTTTATTCTCAGAAACAAATACTTGTCATAGCAACATGATAGTGTTTTCAAAAATATGCCCACAATTCAGGGAGAATTTAAAGCCTAAAATAGATGCATATCCTGGTTAGTTCTAGAGCTGTTCTGGAAATTTAAGATTTCGTTGCATCCCCCCACCAACATAGGTTTATTGATATTTTCTTTTTAAATGAACTATAAACTAATAATTTCCAAACATAAAAAAAAAATACTAAGGTGTCTGTTTTATAAGAAAACCGACGTTTATCACGAGTGGTTGGCAAAAATTCTCAAAAATAGCAAAAATCACAAAATATGCAATAAATAAAATAATTTTACTTGAATCTCTTTATATATTCACGGGTAGATACATAAGTGAATGTACAACAGCATTTCAACACAAAATGTTTAACTTTCAATCATTAATATAATACGTTTGGTCATTTTGTGTAAACATTTCTCTTTTTTTTTTGTAAAATATATATGCTTCCGTTTGTTTCACACTCATACCCATAGTGTTGACCCAATAATTTCATATCAATATGTTCCTATATCCATTTACTATCACTTGCAAAAACGATTGGCGAGAAATATTCAATATTAATGAAGATATCATCATATATGTAACCCTAACCCCAAAGTCGAGAAAATGGCGAGAAATGACAAATCGTCACACAATATGCTCTAAATCAAATATATATTTTTTAATCATCTCACAGTCTCAAATAGTTGGTCATAAGACATAACAAAATGCAAAGCAATTTTTTACCATCGATCAGGTGTATACATTACATTTTTCGTCCATATAATGTATGAAATACACAGTTTTTTAGTCGACAGACATAGGTTAACGGAATTACAAGCATTACAACATAATGCCTTATATATAAAATTGCATGTCAACAGACCTGGGACCGGTTTCATGAAGAGGCTGAGAACGTTCTTAACGCTAAGATGATTGTCTTAGTAAATTACGCGATTTTTTAAATATCAGCAAACAAGACTTACGCAAAACAGGTGACGCTAAGTAATTGCGTAATTTTAAGTACGCTTCATGAAACCGGCCCCAGGTGTCTATTATTATATGGTTAATTACTTTTTTAACTGACTGAAAAAATAATTGTTACTTGTTATGATTGAACAATTAAATAGAGATTTCAGTAACACTACCCCCTTATCGAACAAAACCACAAAGTCCTTTCAGAGTGGGAATAGCTGATGAATATATGATGATATATTAATTACTATTGAATATTTCTCTCCAGTCGTTTTTGCAAGGGATAGTACATGGGTGTGGGAACACACTGATATGAAATTATCGGGTCAATATACTATGGGTATGAGTGCGGAACAAACGAAAGCATATAGATTTACCAGAAAAAGTGAGAATTTTGACACAAAATGACCGGACGTATCATATTAGTTATTGAAAGTTAAACTTTTTGTGTTACAGTGCTGTTGTGCATTTACTTATGTATTTACCCATGAATTTATAACGAGATTCAAGTAAAATTATGTTAGGGTTAGGGTTGGAGGGTGGGGGGGTGCAGCGAAATCCTCTTTTAAGGCCTTTTTATATATCAGCACCAGGACTACCTGGTATGTGTCACACGATTTTCCTTCACCATATATTTCAAGCAATACAGTCCTTGTCAACTTGTTTTTATTTCTGTTGATCAAATAGTATGCATACTACACTAGTTTACCCAATAAGACATATTTTCAATTAGTTTGTTTATAAGTCAGCATGATGCAAATGAAAAAAATGTTATTTTATTGATACAAATGTGATGCAAATAACATATGATGTTAATGACGTTTCGGATGATATTTCATCCGCAAGACCGAAACGTTTCATTACTCGCAACTTTAGTTTTGTTAGATCTAGATGCCGTTCTCTTATAACACATTATAAGAGAACATTTGTGAACAGTTCAGAAAGTGAGATATAATACAAAAACTAAACTATCTATCTACATTTGGTCTTCGCGATGAATTGCACACGCCATACAATATGATACCAAAGCATTTAAATAACCAAGCGTAGTCACTCGCGCAGCGTCCTCAGGCTTTGTTATTCAGGTGTGAAAGTAATGATATTGCATACGCTACCAGTTCAATTTCAAAATGGTGGATCACTGAGTGACTCTGCTTGGTAATTTAAATGCTTGGTAATTTAAATGTTGTGATATGTGTTACATGGAAAATGTTTGTGTGATAATTTCTGAGGTAGTATTTAACACAACACTACGCTAATGACAAAAACTTGGCGACATATGATTTTAATTGTTTAAAAAATGTAAAACAAGCTTAATTTCCTAAATCATGACCATATATTAGCATGACAGTTCCTGATAATCCCCTGTAATGTATTCGCATATGCTTATGCAATAAATATAAGCAGAATAACAGCTGGTAATTGTGCTGCTTTTTCACGGCGACACACACATTCGATAGGGGGGCACCAGTGTCAGTGGTTTTTTTCTTTGCACGTGATAATTTCCAAAAGACAAAAGCATCCAATGATAACATAAACATGTGGACATATACACAATATGTAGGTAGATCTGGCAGTCATTTTACATGAACACAGGTATGGGATCAATTCCATTTTGGACTTGGAATTGATCCTCAAACCCAATTCAGTGATTAACTCAAAAGCTGGATTTAATTGTATTTTTTTGAACAGCAAATCTTAGCCAACAAATTGGACTTGTTTAACAGCTAATGAATGAACTGTACTGATTTTTAATGATATTTGATTAAATATAATATTTGATTTTTCTTTCTTTAATTTGTATTTGATTTTTTTAAAGTTGGAATTGGAATTGACAATTTGGAAATATATTTTGTAAGGTGAAATTGGAATTAATTTGTTTGGAATTGATAAAAATAGGCCAAGAGGCCTTGAAGTCCTTTGGACTATATTGTGAATTCGTAATTATTAATTAAATGTTTTTTGGTGAATCATAGTTACAGATCATTAAGAGTTATGGTGGAAGTAAAGTGTTGACATGTTTAGTAGCTCTCTAGACTATATGCATGCCAGTGAAGATACACGTGGAAATAAATTATTTGAGTAGACCATTTCATGAATATTGTATATATTAATTAATGTGTTATTAAAAAATACTGTCGGATTTTATCCCAATACTCTGCTATTTAGGCCAATTTCCAGTGGTTGTAGAAACCTTGCAGGAGAGTTAGTGAGCTGCAATCTCGCATGTAGCACAGTAAAACATTGTTTAAGAAAATGCACATGCATTATATGTTCTCCTTTTGCCCCTACCCCCCTCCCCCAGAATGGGAAGAAGAAAGAGATGAACTATGATAAAAAACTTTATTTGTTAACAAGGTACATATGCATAACATGCCTTTTGAGTTAAAAAAACATAATACTAATATAACTGGAGTGACGGAATAGCTGTAAAACATCTGAATAATATTCCTTATAATTTTTGGCTAAATATGCTTTAACCTTTTCGAGTATACCTATGTTATTTTACTTTATATATTATTTTATACCTAAGTTATTTTATTTTAATCCTAGGTCATATCTTTATATTGCATTGATAATTATGTCTACTGTTGTTTTAAAGTTCTCAGGTTCTACATGTGCAGTAGGGATTCCCATTACACATTAGTTACAGCCCACTGTTTGATACAGCTTAAAATGTACATGCAACTGTCCAGGGGGTTAGTGGGTGCTGTCTGTTGACACAAGCCTCTGCAAATGACCAGTTACAGATTAGTCACAGTTTCCATCAAACAATAGCAGGCAGGCTGCAGCAGGCAGAGATCCCAGTGAGATGGGGTGGGGTCGGTCACTTGGCACTCTGCCAACCTAGTCCAGGAAGAAACAGACAAAATGTGAACATTTAGCTTTTTTGGGAGGCCCTGAGGTGCCCTTAGAATGATTCAATCAAACACTTGTATACAGTGATACTACCCTAAGAGACGTATATGCAAAATTAGAGAAAAAGTTACTGAACAGTTTTTGAAATAACACAAAAGACAACCTCTGATCCATGCAAGACACAGACTCTGCATGTGACAGATGTTGTAGGAAAATGGATTACCTGAGGGAAGGAGAGTAGCCAGCCAGTTGTCAATAGAGCTCCAGGCTGTTCTCCTACTGTAAACAATTTAGTTAGTAAATTTAGCTTTTTAGGGGATCTTTGGTGCCATTAGAATGATTCAATCAACTACAGATTTATCGTGCATAGTGGCAGTACCCTAAGATACGTCTATGCATAATTAGAGAAAAAGTTACTGAACGGTTTCTGAGATACGGCAGCTAATGGTAGACAGCGGACGGCAGACGCAGAGTGATGGCAATAGTCCGCTGGACCTTCGGCCCAAAGGACTAAAAAGGAATTGACCCTGTGAGTGCATGAACATGCATATCATTTGCAAATATATTCTTATGCATAGAACTCTTCAAAGCAGTTTGCTTCACTCCCTGGCAGACCTGTTCATTTCATCACCAACTTGATTTTTTCAGCCATGTTACACTTACTGCAAGAAGGCGATTTATTCGTTTATATGCATGATTCGTTTGCATAGATATTTTTAATATAAATACATATATTCCACCAGAAGAAAAATATATTGGCATTACTTAAACTTTATGTGATTTCAAAGATATCATGAATTGACACTATTGCCAGGAATAAGAACATGCTACATCATGTATGTAGTAAAAAGATAATAATCCTGATCAAATATACTCACCATTCACCGGTAGTGTTGCCTGGTTTTTTGCATTATTAATTTCACAAAAATATGTGTCTTCATCTGTTAAAACTGTTTTATTGATGTAGAGTTTATAAAATCCATTAAACGTTCGTCCCACCACAATTCTGTTAGAGAAGTAATTCTTTTTTACTCCTCTATAGGGGGAAACTATGTGCACGAATACTAAGGTAGCATCAGCAAAGCCCTCCTTGTACCAGTACACTCGAGTGACAATCGTACTCTTGTCTAGATAGCTGCATCTCAACAAGGCTCCTTCTCCTGCCCAAGTCTCAGTCGGAACATCCACTCTCATACTGCTCGAACTGGTACACACTGAAAACAAAAAGTAAAACATTTTTATCTCATCATTTATAATAATTCTGTTTGCACCATCCACTTGAACTGTACACACTGGAAAAAAACAAATTCTTCTCACCATTTTAGAATAGCACATCCAGTATCAACCACGTTGCTATTTTGACATATGCATGGAGTTGATATATGATTATTTTTACATACGTTAAAATAGTATTTATGCAATGTGAGGCGAAGATGCCTATAAACGTTTTGTTCAATGATAGTCGAACAACAGTCTGGATTACGTAAACACTTACCCGGACTCAAAACGAGGCCGAGCTGGGACCGTTCCCTTTGTGTTGGAATTCGACTGTGTAACACGTCTTTGTTTTTCAATACGAAGGAAGATTAAAGTAACCCCACCTTCCTCCCCTCTCTACCACCATTGTGCTAATGTTGTATAACATGTAATCATAGTGTTATACTCGGTTTTCAATGTTAATTTTTGTGATACGGTCCATGTACCAGTAATTTTTCTGTGACGCTTTTCCCTGCTCATATATATTGTACCCGAGGTTTTGCCTGAAGGCTTTTTCCTCCTTATTGATGACACAGCAGCAAGTGTACGCATGGTTTTTAGGGTGGGAAATAAAGTAGGATTGATAAGTAATCATTTTAGTCGTCAAAATGCTTGAGAGGCATCTTTTAAGTAGGTTTTGATGTATTACCTACCGTGATTCCAATATAGTACTTCTTGTATTCATCTCCCTACATGATGTAGCGAAGGGGTTTATGGGCGCTTTGACGCTTTCCCCTTCTGCACAGGGTTTTAGTTTGGCAATTTATGGGCGGGTTCCACCACCTGTGTATGGTTGGTTCCCCTCACCTTTGCTATAACTTATTTATTATAATTATATAGGCTAAGGCTCTTCATGTACATATTGTATTGTATTGTTTAATATTTGGCTTAATACAAAGCTCTGGTACAAACTTACATCTGCCTTGTTATTTACAGCAAACTAGCTACGATTCTGAGTCAGTAACATCACTACATTAACAGGGAACACTGTCCCACATAAAGTACTTTATACTGTTGTCCAATTTATAGATCGTACAGGCTAAGTAAATGAGGTAATGTTTACAACCTCGACCGGCCCACATTTGTTTGTGAATATTTGTATTTTATCACTCATCATATTATTCTGGCCATGGTGGGGGGAAAATGGCTGCCCCAACCTTTGCTAATCTGATTGTCATTTAATAATTGTTTGTGTAGTACCTCGATGAGAGTATGATTTGTTCTGCTTTATCTCATCGTGAATGTGATTTAATTCCTGTTGGTACAATTATTAAGTGACCTTTACCAACTACATCCACTCTTGTTTAATTTGTATAGCAAACGAGCTCAGGGTTCTGCCACTGAGAATCAGCAGGGTATAAACTCCATTGTTCTTGTTTTACCTTCACACTTAGCTTATGCCTTAGCGGCCAGTTATCATTTGAACATTTATATTTTTAAATCTAATGCTTCTTGCCTTACTACATATATCTGTTTTATTTAGCAATGCTGATTCACACAATTTCACAGCTATGATGATATTACATTAAATTATTCAAAAGGTACAATGCTAAATTTGTATTAGTGTTTTATGAAATTATGCTAAAATGTTGCTTTTACCATTTATTCTTTTGACTATCTGCTGTTAATGCACATTTCTCATCAGAATGTATGTTTCAATAGTGCTAGCTGAGAAATCACCCAGCATCTATATGTATACAAGTTATGTTTGAGTATGTTAACGCTTTCCTCCTAGTTGGATTGCATTGTGGCGCCAACCTCTTATGGATTAATCTACCCCACGGAATAAAAGCAATGCCTTTATTTGTTTAGAAATTCCCCATTTGCTGAGGGTTTTAATAAATTTTACAGTTTATACCAAATGTCACCAATGGCTGATAATCAATTGTTCACAATGCTATGCATGGTTGCTGTGATTGTTTGGACCTACATAAATGGTCCACTAATGAAATAGGAGTGTCTTATGTAACTAACTCTGAGAAACACTGCTAAAATTTACATTATATCAAATATCATACATGACTGAATACTTTGGGAAACTGTGTGTATGTAGTGCGAGCTGGAGGATAGGCATATTTTTTAATTTTATGAATAAATAAATTCATAAAGCCCTGTAAAGCTAGGCAAAAGTCCATTCAGAGGTGTCTAAGATAAATACCATATTCGTCCCATTAATGGAACAGTATGCTTTAAAAATATTTGAGTTGAGAACATAAGTAAATTTTGCATTTAATATGGGTGTATGCTTATATAAATATATATATATATATGCTTATATATATATATATCCATCCATTTTTTTATCCCAAAACTACTTCTCTGTCTAACGCTAGATTACAGTATTTTCATTCACCAGTGTGGCGTCATCAACACAAACGTGGCATCCGGTGTTTGGATTTGGAGATAATTATGTGTTCTGGATGTGTGATTTCCCATAAAATACTGAACTGTATACCATATATTCAGCCATGTCTGCCCATAGACCTTCACAGTTTGCAAACTTGTATTTGTATATTTTGTGCGAGTGCTTGTGTGAGTGCTGTTTTGGAAAGACATCAAGTGTGATGAGCACTGCAAGATGACCGCTCGTGCCGGGTCCCACTTTTATATGGAACACGAGGTAGGGTTTGTGCTAAACACCAAGTCTAACACAGCATTTGAAGACGGTCTTGTGGTTTGATGTTGATGATGCATAAAACTAAAATGTTCCTGATTGTTAATGTCTAAAAGCTTTCTACTAATTCTAGTGTTTACATTATCAATGTATCCTAACACTTTGTTGGTGTCGGATGTTGTGTCCCCAGCATGGAAGTCACCAGCGATTATGGCATTCGGATATCTACACATACACTTGGACTACTATTGCATAGACAAGCTGTAACAGAATACCCAGCCCGCTTTTCTGGTACGATCCTTCCAATATACTTCCATGCAGTGGCTGGGGATGAGGCTCTATGTTGATGGCGAATGTGCTATCAATTTTTTACTCACCGTGTAGACTGTCGTGCGAATCAAGTTGGTCAAGTATTGCATGGAACTGAGTTATTTACATTTCCCTTAATGCTGCTACAGTTCATTAGGCGGATGTTGAGAATCATGGAGTTTTTCTTGGGGAAATGGGTTGAGTTGGCATTGTTTTGATTCAAGTTCGCTGCCACTAGACCAGTAGCATTCGTGCTGGTGGACGGCATTATTTTGTATTACTGGAACTGCACAATAATTTCAATTCGCAACTCTGATATATACCTCTGTATTACCCACATCAATTAATATTTATGTAATATTTTGCACTATGTATCATCCTTAGTGTGCCATATATATGTATGTGTAGTAGTATATTTCTATGAAAATACTAATAGAGGTATCAAGAGAGCCATTCCACGGAAAGTGAGCCTGAGAGGCAACTTTCTATAGTTGCACCAGACAAATGTTGACCCATTTACTACCTCTACATCTCCTTGTCATAAAACAAGTTAAAATATTATTTTACAAAACTTTTACAGGCCTGTATGTATTTATATATATATATATATATATAAGCCTGTATATATATATACCGGCCTGTATATATATATATATATATATATATATATATATATACAGGCCTGTATATATGTGAAAACTCTGTATATGCGTAAATGACTGTGATTTGCATCAACATATAAATATGACATTACATGTATAACATACTTTTGTTACGTGTGTGACGCTTGTGAAATTGACTTAGTAATTTGCAGAAATTTACCTAGTAATGCACTGTTTACTGAGTTTACATAACAACATGACATGCTTAATGCATGCTATGATTAGCACAACGTAGTTAGGTAAGCTATAAATTATGTGACATATTTATGTGACCAGAGGAATACCGTAATGTCCATATGTCTTGGGACTCCTGTGAGGTGTGTGTCATTGTGATGTGTGTGTCACAGTGAGGTGTGTGTCACTGTGAGCTGTATGTAAATGTGAGTCACTGTGAGGTGTGTGTCACTGTGAGGTGTGTGTCACTGTGATGTTTATGTCACTGTGAGGTGTGTGTCACTGTGAAGTGTGTGTCATTGTGAGGTGTGTGTCACTGTGAGATTTGTGTCACTGTGAAATTTGTGTCAATGTGAGGTTTGCATTAATGTGAAGTGTGTGTCACTGTGAGGTGTGTCTCACTGCGTGATGTGTGTGTCACTGTGAAGTTTGTGTCATTGTGAGATGAGTGTCACTGTGAGGTGTTTCTTATTGTGTGGTGTGTGTCAGTGTGATGTATGTATCATTATGACATGTGTCACCATGATGTGTGTGTCACTGTGAGGTGTATGTCACTGTGAGGTGTTTGTCATTGTGAGGCATGTGTCACTGTGAGGTGTGTGACACTGTGAGGTGTGTGTCACTGTGAAGTGTATGTCACTGTGATATGTGTCACTGTGAGGTGTGTGTCACTGTGAGGTGTGTGTCCCCGTGAGGTTTGTTTCACTGTGAGGTGAGTGTCACTGTGATGTTTGTGTCATTGTGATGTTTGTGTCACTGTGAGGTGTGTGTCACCATAAGGTGCGTGTCACTGTGAGGTGTATGTCACTGTGTCATGTTTCATTGTGAGGTTATGTCACTTTAAAATTGTTTTTACTACTGCTATGGAAAAGATCTTGCCCATTAAAATAATAAAAATTAATAAATGTAAATATAAGAAAACACCTTCGATTACTCAGAGCATTATTAGATCAGTTAAGTTTAGAAACAAAGTGTATGCAAGAATAAAACAGATTCCGGTCATTACGGCTCAATACCGTAAACTCAAAACTAATTTGCAAACTTATAATAATTCTTAAAAGAAACATAGGATTGGCTAAGCAAATGCATTATCAGTTCAGTATTAAAAAGCATAAACACGATATAAAAAATATGTGGTGTTTAATTAAAGAAATTATTCAGAAAAACCCAAAGAAAGAACGATTTCAGGATTGGTTCAAAGTGTACGGAGAAATGGTAAACGACAAATGCATTATTACAAATAAATTTCACTCGTTTTTTTACAACTCTAGCCTCTAAATTAACTACAACTGATGGTAAATCCTATAAAGATTATTTGAAAAACCCAATACTTCACACCTTCAGTTTTCAACCAATTGAAGTAGATACTGCTGTCAGCATAATTGATCGTTTACCTCCAAAATCAAGTTGTGGAATAGATGGTATATCAATAAAAATATTAAAATTACTCAAACATGATATTAGCAAAGCAGTCACCCTAATTATCAATCAATCCATAATGATTTGTATAATTCCATACAAATAAAAAATTGCAAAAAAATATTCCCTTTTCAAAAAAGGTGATCATTCAAAATTTTACAATTATCGTCCAATTTAAATCTTGTCAGCTACTTCAAAATTTCTTGAATACTGTTTGATCAAATACAAATTTCCATTCCATGATGTTATACAATATACTGTAATAGTCAACACGGTTTTAGAAAGAAACATTCTACTGAATTTGCGACACTCGAACTTTATGGATAGAATTATGCAAGAGCTTGATACATCAGCTAAGCCAATTAATATATACCTTGATTTATTAAAAACAGGGTTGCACTCTAGCCGGTCAAAACCTGTTTTGACCGCTTAGCGGTTAAAACCAGGTTAAAACCAGTCAAAACTGGCCAAAACCTATTAATACTATTGAAAAGTCTCAAACTAACCCAAAATAAACCAAACTTCTCCTAGTTTATATTTACCTCATAAACTAATTTTACCTAGTGATAGAATATAAATATCTACTTGCTTAAAACAAGCATAGCTGGACATTATGAAACATCAATGCTGAATTGTCATGCAATTACTCTGAAGCAATCCTTGTTTCTGCACAACTGAAACTTAATAGGCACACATGCTTAATAAATAAAAGCATGTGTATAACACTTATTAATTATTCACAATCACAATCACAATCACACAATCACAATACTTTATTGTCCCTTGTGAGGGAAATTCATTTGGAGTGTAGAGCAGCATATTAAGAAATATAAAACAAATGTACATGCAATATACACAATGTAAAAAATAAAAAAATAAAAGTAATAAAAGTTATATCGGTTAAATAAATAAATAAATAAATTAAATATGTTAAATAAGTTAAATAAATTACAACAGTTTTTAAAAAAGTTAAGTTAAATCATCTCACAAAGCATCTCAGGCTCACTCAGTGTCAGACTGGCAGAGATGGAGGGGAACGAAGGTCAGTTACTCATTCATTAGTCTTATTGATGAGGGGACAAAAGAGTTTCGAGTGCGGTTCAATTTGCAGTGAGGGAGTTGAAAGCGGCGGCCAGAAGGAAGTAGTTTATAGCATGGAAACAGGGGATGTTTGGGGTCTGAGGAGACGTTCCTTCCCTTTCTCTCTGTCCGTTGCCTGTATAGATGTATTGTAAAGTATTCACCAGTTACAAAGTTCTTTACATGCACAAATATTCTAGAAACTATTCTGGCAGAGAAAAAGGTGGCCGTGTTCTTGAATAATTCACATAGACAGCGGCCTGGCCCTAAATCTACGGAAATGGCCTGGCTATGCTGAATTCGAATACGTTGTCTGGTGTCAATTTTCGCAGTGTCATTAATTATTACTTAATGTAAATAAAACTAGTTAATTAAAAATTATATAAGAATATTGTAAGGGTAAATGAACCATGTATCTGTAATCATCAATCATGAGAACATAGATAGGCTATCTTTTGAAAACACAAATTCAATTAGTTAATTTAAAGAATAAAACCGGACCAACAACAAAGCACAGACCATGAAATACTGTTTAGTCTTTCTGCTTTACATTGATTACCACTCTGACATGTTTACATGTATTGCTGAAAATTACGGTCTACTTTTTGCATGAGCTTGGTTTGAATACAACGAGCAATAATACCTCAAGATATCTTGTTTCCTATTCATATTGAACATATATTTTGACACTTGCATTGTTTTTATAGTCATTAATAATTAATTACAGAAATATTGCACACAATTATCACTAAATTAGGTTTTGACCGAGTTTTGACCACTTTTCATGGGAAAATGAGCCCGGTTTTAACCAGGTTTTAACCAGGTTAAAACTGGGTAGTTAAAACCGGGCGGTTAAAACCGTTCAACCCTGAACAAAAGCGTTTGACACAATTGATTAGAATATATTGCTACATAACTTAAAATAAAATGGATTAAATGATGCGGCATTTGATCATTGTAAGAGTTATTTATACAATCGTAAACAATATGTAGAAATTAAAAATGTTAAGCCTAAAGAAATAGTTATTACCACTGGCGTTCCACAAGTTTCAAGTTTATGACCACTCTTGTTTATTACATACATCAATGGCATAACATTTTCGAGTGACCTTTTTAAATTCGTAACTTATGCGGATTACACTAACCTTACTAATACACTAAGATCATTTAAAGTTTCAGAAGACAAAATACAAAGTGAAAATATTAACAAAGAACTCACAAACATTAGCAATTGGTTGAAAGCAAATACATTTTCACTAAATACCCAAAAAACTAAATTGATGATTTTTTTCATATACATCAAAATAAACTAGATTACCCTCTATTATAAATAGATGGGACAAACATTGAAGGTGTAAATGATTTCAACTTTTTAGGCATTACTATGAATAACCATTTAAACTGGCAGAGCACACAAACAAAATAGCAAATAAAATAACTAAAACAATGGGAATTCTAAATAAACTTAAACATTTTTTAGCACTTCAAACATTATATATTAGGCAAATAATATCCCTAATTAAATACAATGCTCACACAAGTCCTGTTTATAACACATTTCAATTACTAAAGTTGGAAGACATTTATAGACTCCAGCAACTAAAATTCTACTGCAAATTAATTACTAATCAATTACCCGAATATTTTAAAGTTATTCCTTGCACACACAACTATGTAATTCATCAATACAACACACATAAACACAATGATCTGCGTATGCCTAGAGTCAAACATGAATTTGCCAAAAATGCATTGGATATCGCATAGTTGAGACAGTTAATAATACACCTGACGTTATTATTCAGAACATTTATACACACAGTCTACATAGTTTCTCAAGTGACATCAAAAATTACTTTATTTTAAATTATGTATCATGCTGTTATATCCATAATTGCTGTATTTGTAATTCTTAAAGCGATGATTATAATTTACTAATCTCATCATACTATGTACATGTTGTTATTGTTTACATTTGTGGGGTGGCACCCATGCTAGCGACAATATAAATTGCCTGTATGTGTTAACGGGAGTCTCCCCAACCTTACGTATTATTCATATTACCAATGTATTAATATATAAAATGTATATGTGGACAAGATCAAATAAATTGAATCTTGAATCACTGTGAGGTGTATGTCACTGTGAGGTGTGTGTCACTGTGAGGTGTGTGTCACTGTGAGGTGTGTGTCACTGTGAGGTATGTGTCACTGTGAGGTGTGTGTCACTGTGAGGTGTATGTCACTGTGAGGTGTGTCACTGTGAGGTGTGTGTCATTGAGAGGTGTGCATCACAGTATGTGAGGTACATGTGTCACTGTGAGGTGTACGTCAATGTGAGGTGTGTATCACTGTGAGGTGCGTGTCACTGAGAGGTGTGTGTCAGTGTGGGGTGTTTGTCACTGTGCGGTATGTGTGTGTCACTGTGAGGTGTATATCACTGCGAGGAGTGTGACACTATGAGGTATGTGCCACTGTGAGGTGTGTGTCAGTGTGGGGTGTTTGTCACTGTGAGGTATGTTTGTGTCACTGTGAGGTGTATATCACTGCGAGGAGTGTGACACCATGAGGTATGTGCCACTGTGAGGTGCGTGTCACTGAGAGGTGTGTGTCAGTGTGGGGTGTTTGTCACCACTGTGAGGTATGTGTGTGTCACTGCATGTGAGGTGTATATCACTGCGATTAGTGTGACACCATGAGGTATGTACCACTGTGAGGTGTGTGTCACTGTGGGGTGTTTGTCAATATGAGGTGTATATCATTGTGAGGTGTATGTCACCATGAAGTATGTGTCACTGTGAGGTGTGTGTCACTGTATAGGTTATGTTACTCTCTCTCGGATGTTATTGTCAATTGTGTGTTACGGCCAGGTGTTTGTTACTGTCAGCTGTAGGTTATAATTATAATACTGTCAGTTGTATGTCAATGTCAGGTGTATGATACTGCCAGGTGTATGTTTGTGTTAGATGTATGTTATTTACATGGATGTATGCTACTCTGAGTCTTGATCTCAGGTATATATATACACCTGTATATATACACAACTGCCAGTGCCAGGTCTATCGCTGAATTCTAATGTGTCAACAATGAATAATGCCAATGAAAATGCCATTGGCAATATATTTCCACTTACCTGGAAAAGATGTCCAAATGATGCATGCAGTGAGATATGTTGTTATAAGTTTAGAGACACAGTTTTGCAACATATAAGCCATGACTTTTAGTGACACCCAACTAAAAAGACGAACATACTTCCGCAATGTGGTTTAGGTAGACGCCGCTATGGGCGCCACACGTTTCTCAACGTGTTTAATGTGGTTGACAGTTGTACACAGCGTGGAGCCACTGCTCTGACTACACGGAATGGTTGTATGAATCTGACTATATATTTACACGTCGGGGCCTGTGCCATACATGAAAATCCGAAGTGCGCATTCATTGTATTTTATGAGTTGTCAGTCAGTAAAATGTGTTGTCTCGTTCAGCCATACCAATGCGAGGACTGTTATGAGGTCATCCATTTTAGTCCGATTTGTTAAGTAAAGGGCACTTTTTTTGCCAGGTTAAAGCATGGAAATGTGACAATATATCTTAATAATTATGTAAAATTTCACGGCGGGCTCTGCATGAAATGATGTGTCAGTGACGTTGGATTGCACGTCAAATGTTACTGAACGTGAAGTGTAACTTTTTCATTAGCACCACTAGCTGTTTTTGTATATATATATATATATGTGTGTGTTTGTGTGTGTGTGTGTGTGTGTGTGTGTGTGTGTGTGTGTGTGTGTGTGTGTGTGTGTGTGTGTGTGTGTGTGTGTGTGTGTGTGTGTGTGTGTTTGTGTGTGAATTATAATGTATGTGTGCATGCAATTATATATGTATATATGCATATATGTGTGGAAGAATACCTGTCCATGAATATAATTTTATTCGTAAACACCGTTGTGTTTGTATATATGAATGTATGTGTGTATTTAAGCATGCGTAAATATATTTTTCATCATTGAACAATAAGATTTAACTTTTTAATCGGAGTCAGCAATTTTTTTAGGTGGGTCCATAAGTGTTCGCTCCCCTTTGAATAAGCCATATTACTATATTTTTGCAGGGGATGTGGTACGTACAGACCGGATGAAAGCACCAAATATTTTGTGTTCTTAATTAAACAACACTATTTCACGTTTTGATTGGAGGGAACAAATTGTTTGGATGGGTCCATCATTTTTTACCCGTAACAGGACCTAAATATACCTTTTTACTACATTTTGTGATGAATTATATGGGGCTTACCGAATAAAAGCACCAACTTGATTTACTGCATTCTTAGAAGAAAACACGATTTAATTATTTCGTACAAATTAACATATATTTTGTATGGGTCCATAATTTCTCATCCCCCCACTGAACCCTTAGCCCTATGCCTTTTATTACACTTTCCCATGACATATGTTACAGAGATATCTTGTTATTGGCGTCACCACATGTTATGTGGGTCCATACATTTTCACCCCCCCACCCATTGAACCGATATATATGTCGTTGTTTAATTCTTTCAAGGGATAAGGGAAAAGCCGTCAAAATTTAAAACACCACATTTTGTTGCTCCTTCAATAATGACTTTTCACTTTTTGATCGGTGTCAGTATAAATTTGAGGTTCCATTGTTCACCCCCACAGAAATTAATGCCGCTTTACTGAATGTTTCATGGGAAATGTGACAAACCAGAAAAAAACACCGCATTTTTGCTTGATTTTTGCGTCCATGGGCCCGAATTATCAGAGTTTGAGAAAGAGTACCTTCCCGAAGTTGAGGAAAGCCAGCATCACGAGGGAAGCTTCTTTGCGGTAAACATCGCCCGTGCAATCGAAGCATGGGCAAAAATTAGTACAACAACATTGATAAATCGGTGATCGTTGACATCACGCATTCAATCTATGTCCCATTAAAGAAGAGCTCACTCGCCATCTGCAAATGTCCTACGCCACTAAAACCAAGCAGGCGGGAAACATTTAAATACAGAAGATTTGATTGACCCTCTTCTCTCGGTTGTATGCATCGTCTTGCAGCAAAGAACCTTTACAATACTTGTGGGCATTTTTCAGACAAGAAACTCATCTGTACCCCGGTCCTTCCCATTTCCTTTCCGCAACCAACATAACCACGTTTGATATGTCTGCAGACACTGTTGTTATTCCTCACATCAGGAAGCATTTAGTTAACTCCAGCAGTGTTGTGATTGTCTGGGATACGAACCTGCCCAGCAGCATCAAATAACCCAAAAGATAAAGAGACTTGGATGAAGGTAACCAAGGACAACACGGTGCTAATAAACTGGATATACTTCCATCGCGATGTACGTCACCAAGAAACATGAGCTATTTGAATTTCTCTTCACCAAATCTCCAGTACTCCGGTTGAAAGGAAATGTTTGCCACACCAGAAACCTCAGTGATTGTCAATAGGTACAACTATGATATGCTACAGTGTGACCTTCAGGAGACTGACTCGCCACTGCTGGTCCAGGCGTAGACTGTTTTGAAAGGGGACCAACTCACATTTGATACGCACTGTGGAGAAGGGTGTTCTTCTGCTTCCGATAATTAAGAAGCACGAGCTACTCAGTCTGATTACATTTAGATAGCCTTTGGGACAGGCAACAACTTTATCCATTGAAATGGTAACGGCATCTGTCATGCTCTGTGAAAATATAAATCGACGTCCTTGTCAGTTTCTACGGTTTAGACGAGGTGCAATACGACGTCAGTATTCTTCGGCAATATTTGGCAGACAAGAATCAAGATTCAATTTATTTGACCTTGTCCACATACACATTATATATACATTAATACATTGGTAATATGAATAACATGTAAGGTCGGGGAGCCTCCAGTTAAGACATATATTGTCGCTAGCACGGGAGCCACCCCACAATGTAAACAATAACAACGTGTACATAGTATGATCAGAATGTTAAATTATAGTCATTGCTTTAAGAATTACAAATATAACAATTATGGATAAAGCTGCATGATGCGTAATTTAGAATAATGTAATCTTTGATGTAACTTGAGAAATCATGTAGACTGTGTGTATACATTTTCTGAATGATGTCTGGTGTATTATTAACTGTCTCAACTACACTATATATGTGATGCATTTTTTTGCAAATTCATGTTTGACTCTTGGCATACGCAGATCATTTTGTTTACGTGTGTTGTGTTGATGAATGACATAGTTGTGTGTGCAAGGAATAACTTTGAAATATTCGGGTGATTGATTGTTAATTAATTTGTAATAGAATTTTAGTTGTTGGATTCTATAAATGTCATCTAAGTTTAGTAATTGAAGTGTTGTACAAATACGACTTGTGTGAGCATTGTATTTACTTAGGGATATTATTCGCATAGCTTTTTTTGTAATTTGAAAGTTGTATGTGCCTGATGATCCCATACGAGGATACCATAATTAATATGAGGGAGAAATCGAGAATAATAGATAATATACAATGTTTGAAGTGGTAAAAAGTGTTGTTTATGTAGAATTCTTATTGTTTTAGTTATTTTATTAATATTATTATTATAAAGGATTTATAGAGCGCCGTGTGTCCGGATGAGAAATCTGCTCAAAGGCGCTGACAATCGTAGAGTATAAATAAAATACATTAAATGACCTAAAACATATTAAATATAAATATTAAATAGAAAGGTAAACAAATATGATTTAAAAGTAGCATATAAAAATTACATAAAATGTCAGTTAGATAAACCTGAATAAAAATAAATATATATATTTACAAGTGTACATAGTATACATGAATTAAATGAATTAGCCGTTTAAATACCTAAAATAAATAATGTGCTTAAATTAAATTAAATAAATAAATATAGTATGCTAATTAAAAAAAAAATTAAAAACTAACTGCAACCTAAGTACATAACCGAATGTCAATGTTGCACAAATGTCACTGATGCGGACTGCAGAGTTCTTTGAAGGCCTGTCGAAATAAGTGTGTCTTTAATAGTGATTTGAATGTGGCAACGCAGTTTGCATGCCTGACTGCATGAGGCAGGGCATTCCACAGGATCGGGCCAGCCACCGAGAAGGAACGACGGCCATAATGTTCAAGGTGATATATCAGAACACTCAGCAGACCTTGTTCGGCCGATCTAAGTGATCTGGTCGGCTTGTAGGATGTCACGAGCGATGAAATATACGCAGGGCCGAGATGGTGCACTGCACGATATACCAGCAGTAACAGCTTGAATTCGATCCGCTGGCGTATAGGCAACCAGTGCAGACGGTACAGAACAGGTGTTATGTGTTCTCGCCTCCTTGTCCCGGTAATGAGACGTGCTGCGGAATTCTGTACCATCTGCAGCTTTCGCAAGTGCGTCTCCGGCAGACCATATAACACTGCGTTGCCGTAATAAATACGTGACATGACTAAGGCGTTCACTCACAATGGTTCTGCAGGCATTAGTGGTAAGACATTTCCGAATTAACGCGATGCTTCGGAGGTGAAAATATGCCTTCCTGGCAAACACGACGCATTTTATTGCTATTTGTTTGTGTGACTCTGCCAGTTTAAATGGTTATTTATGGTAAATCCTAAAAAAGAAATAATTTACACCATCAATGTTGGTCCCATCTATTTCTAATACGGGGTACTCTACTTTCTTTTGAAGCATATGAACAATAATAAATTTAGTTTTTTGTTTATTTAGTGAAAGTTTATTTGTCTTCAACCAATCGCTAACCCTTGAGTTCTTTGTTAATATATTTGGCTTTCTGAAACATTAAATTACCTTAGTGTACTAGTAAGGGTAGTGTAACCTGCATAAGTTACGAATTTAAAAAGGTCACTCGAAAGTGCTTTGTAATTGATGAATATAGTAAACAAAGAGTGGTCTTGAATTGAACATTATGGAACGCCAGTGGTGATAACTGTTTCTTTAAACTTAACATCAGTATCTACATATTATTTACAATTGTATAAATAACTCCTACAAAGATCAAGTGCTGTATCATTTAATTCATAGTCATTTAATTAATGTAGCAATATATTATGATCAATTGTGTCAAAAGCCTTTTAATAAATCAAGGTATATATTAATTGGCATAGCCGATTTACCAAGCTCTTGTATAATTCTATCCATAATTTTGAGTGTCGCAAATTCAATAATGTTTATTGGCTATTATAGTATAACATCTTAAAATGGAAATATTCGTATATTTGATCAAACATTATCCTTATTTTGGGGGGAAATAGCTGGCAAGATTAAAACTGAATGAATTTTGTCAAGGTTAGAATTATCATCTTTTTTGAAAAAGAGAATACCAATTTAGCAATTTTTTATTTGTTTGGAAATATACCAGTCATTGTGGATTGATATATAATGAGGGTGACTGCTTTACTAATATCATGTTTTATCAATTTTTATATTTTGCTTGATGTACCATCTATTCCGCGACTTGATTTCGGAGGTAAGCGATCAATTACGCTGACAGTAGTATCTGCTTCAATTGGTTGAAAACTGAAGGCGTTAAGTGTTTTTTCAAATAACCTTTGATTTAAAAATAATATTATAAGTGTACAAATCTGTTTTAAGTTTACGGTATTGATCCGTAATTACCGGAGTCTGTTTTGTTCTTGCATACAATTTATTTATAAACTTAATTTACCTAATAATACCTTGTGTAATCCAAGGTGTTTCTTATGTTTATAATTATTAAAATTTATTATTTTAATAGGCTTGATCTTTTCCATAGCAGTAGGCGAAATTTTTTCAAGGATATCGTATTTTTTATTCGGATCTGCATAAGTATCTTTGTTAAATCTATCATAAATACTTGAGTTTTTTATTTCAATTTTACATTTGCAGCCAGCATGTGTCACGGATTAGCGAGGTATCCGTACACTAGATGGCTCAGGTCTAGTAGCGTTCTTATATTATAAGGTCAACGCATATGAGAAGGAGCGGTTATCGTGAACAAGCAACAAAGAACGAGGACAATTTAATAAACTTTATTACATTATATCTTCCTTTAGGTAAGTATCACGTTTAACATATATGAAAAGAATAAGGAAATACCGTAAACCAAATTTTAACAGAACATAATAAACAATAACACTGAATCCCTGAACCTATCTAACTAAGAAAGTAAAGTTTCAATAAATCTCTCAGTTATCCAAGTTCCCTTTCTTTCTTAGGTGGTTTATTCCACTGCACGACCAAACACTAGGCGCCAAGTGTTATCTAACAAGAAATCCCATTGGATAAATATAGGGTAGGGTGGGGTAAGAAGCCCCCTCGAGGTAAGACGCCCCCTGGGTGTTTCAATATTTCGATCGTTTGCTGCCTGTCTCTGGTGGATGAAAACAATGCTGCCACCTAGCATTTATTGCGTCCGAACGCGCAAGAACACTAAAACAATGGTGAGTAAAAAAAACAGTGAATTTGAAGTTTTTAGGCTTGTTTGATGTTAAAATTGTACATACTAGATGTATGATTATGAGACAGAGATTACGTGCGATATCAAATAGTCGTTACTTTATGCATCGTTTATGTCAGTAGTTTCAATTATTACCATGCAAAACGGGCGATAATTAAATGTAATTTGACCATCGGCACATGTCTGCATGAAACCTATTAGGGGCAAGACGCCCCCAACGACGTGGGGCAAGACGCCCCGAGGGGGCTTCTTGCCCCTTCAGGGGCGTCTTACCCCACGTTTTTTAATTGTTTGTTTTACACATGCAACATCGGCTAACGTGCAAGGGCTAGTCTTAGAGCTACAATTAAATATTATTTTATTTATAGTATTTGTATATTATGTTTTATATCATTCTATATTACTCATAAGTATTGCATTATATTATGATGTAATTGTTATATTAATTGTCCTATTTTATTTTCTGTGTATTTGCAACATGGTATTTATATATATTGCTTTTTTATTCTGTAGAAATGGTCCGCACGTACAAGCGCAAGTCGGAACGGGGTGCCTGTGGGGACGATGTGTTGAAGGAGGCACTGGCAGCGCTGGAGAATCAGCCTATGAAGGCCAGGACGCTGCGAAGACACCGCGACAAGAAAGTCGCCGCTGTGGGATTGCTATCTCTCGGCCCAAGGCAACCAGTACTATCGGCTGACGTGGAACGCACGCTGCGCGAACACATCGCGTGTATGGAGACGTGCCTGTACGGCTTGACGACCGTGGACGTCAGGCGCCTCGCGTACGATCTCGCGGTGAAGCTGGGGCTTGCGCACACGTTCAACGCCGAAACACAGATGGCCGGCCGAGACTGGCTTCACGGCTTTTTCAAGCGCCACCCTGACCTGGCTATTCGGCAGCCTCAGGGTACGAACATTGCAAGGGCTGTCGGTTTCAATCGCCCTAAAGTGCAATTGTCCACTGCTGGCCCGCCATCGTCCACTGCTGGCCCGCCACCGTCCACTGCTGGGCCGACACCGCCCACTGCTGGCCCGCTACCGTCCGCTGCTGGGCCGACACCGCCCGCTGTTGGCCTGCCAACGACCGCGTCCGCAGGAGTGTCGACCGTTAAGGAGCTGATAAAGCAGCTATCTCCGTTGCCAAATATATCACGTCCACGTGCAAGATCGCGTATTGCCGAGTGTGCCACTGTTCTGACATCGACGCCGCATAAGAACAAGTTGGCTATGCAGCAGGCGAAGAAGGAACGCACACCCAAGCTCAAGAAAAAGTCCCTGGCGACAGGAGTGAAGAGACACACGGCAAAGAAAAGGCGCGTGAGCACCAGTAGCGAGGAGGAAGAATGGCCCTGCATTATCTGCGGAGAGCCATTCAAAGATAGCAGATCACGATAGGTGTGGGTGCAATGCCAACTCTGCAAGAAATGGACCCACGAAGATTGCACCGCGGGACAGGCCTTTTTCACGTGTCCCAACTGTGAATCGGAGAGCGATTGACTGTGCATTGTGTGCCATCTGTTCATCTGTTGCCTGGTGTCGTTTAAAATGCTTTAATAAAGTTCGTATTTCTTATTTGAAATTATTCAACGCATTTTGCAGATTAAATTTATGTTTGTTTCATCACAATTTCTCATTGGGGCAAGACGCCCCCTTGGGGCCGGTTGCCCCACACTAAAGGGTGTCTTGCCCCACGTATGGGGCAAGACGCCTCCTTTGGAATTTTTTTTTAATTGACGATCATAACAGTTAGTGCCGTGAGATGACAGAATGCCTTTGGTGAAACATGGAATAGGTAGCCCGCAATCGTGTGCAAGCGTAAAAACCTCAACATTTTCACTGTATGCTTAAATATGCCCATTTTCCCTTAAGGGGGGCTCCATGCCCAACCCTACCCTACAACATATCGCTAGCCCTCGCGGACTCTCATTACAGCAATCGGTTACAACAAATATATACGCTTGTATACATATGCATACTTCATGGGTAATAGTACCTCACTTCAAAACCACATATATATACCATTCATAAAATAGCAAGCAATAATAACGTTCAATTAGAAAATATACATTTACATTGGGCTTGTCCCATCTCGAATCTACACGAACGTTTGTTGAAGTCATCACGCCGAGCTCAGAAAAACAATCAGAACGGTGTATCTCGGCCGCATTCAAAAAAAATGCCCATATGATGTAACAGAACAAGACTCAGATAATTAAACAATTGGAACAACATCGTCACATGAAGAATTTCATGAAGCTGCCCGTAATGGAACTGGACATCCTGATCTTGATGAAGCTAGTGTTCTTTATGCTGAATTGATGGCGGGTTCCATGTCACCAGAAGCGGTAATTGCAAATGGGGTTCTGAACAGAATCCAACTTCAGCTCGAAAACGAGAAGCAATCTATGACAAATTCTAGGAATGCTGCTCTCTGGATCCAATATATGGCCATGGTGGACATTCTGTGTAAATTTATCAAGGCGGAGCGCACTGGTAATTGGGCACTCCATCTCCAGGCGGTGCATGAAATGCTTCCGTACCTCGCAGCTTCAGGACACAATCTCTACATTAAGTCTGCCCGAGTGTACCTGCAGCGCATGTCCAATCTTGAAGTCGAACATTCATAAATCCACAAATATTTTGAAGCATGTTTCCATATTGTTAGGAACAGTTCTTAATGAGAAGTATGAAGACGACCGGCGGTTTGGCGAGAGGACGAGGGACGACGGAGCAACAGCGTCTCACTTGGCTTCTTTCCATGCCGGCGTGTGCAGAGGTAAACTGCGCGATGCAAGAACTATCGAACATTAGATATAATACTGGTGAGCAGAATAAGGACATATCTAACACAAGGCAAGCACGTGACATGACGGACACTCACACTCTCCTCGCCTATCTTGATGAGAGGAACCCTTTCAACCCTGACATGTGCCTGCGGAACACTGCGAATGGTGTCACAGCAGACAACAATATAAACGTGGACAAGGAAACATACATAGGAAACGCAATCCTAGAATCTATGATTGGGAAAACAGCTGCAGAGTACTCATTCAAGAAAAAAGAGCAAGCTATTACCATGGGCACTAAATCGAGCGTTAGGTTTGCTGGTGAAATGGTTCAAGTGGACCCTCAGTTACTGTTCCAACGACTCACCATAACTGCAGCAGCAACTAATGACGTGAAAGCAGTTTTCAAGTATGAGCTCTGCAGCTATCCACCCACTTTATTTGACTCCTCACTGATGCTCAGAGAGCCACGCAAACCAGCACTCGCAGATGCAATGTGGGCTCAACTAACCCAAGAGGAACATGAAATAACTGGTGAAGTCAAGTATGTGCTAGATGGCGGTGCACTTATCCATCTCATTCCATGGCCACTTGGTTTAGTTACATACAAGGATGTTTGCGGTATGTACACTGATTACGTCGAAAACAAATACGGAGAGGCAATTGTCGTGTTCGACGGATATAATAGCACATCCACAAAGGACACTGTTCATCACAGGAGAACGCGATGTCAGATTGGGACAACCGTCGTATTTGATGAAAATATGTATGTCACAATGAAGAAGAACGTTTTCCTGGCAAACAAAGAAAACAAACAACGGTTCATCAACATGCTAAGTGTGTTCTTGCAGAAGAAAAACTGCCGTACTCGCCACGCCCAGGAAGATGCTGATCTCCTTATAGTCCAGACAGCAGTAGACTCTGCAACCAGAATCAACACAGTACTCGTGGGCGATGACACAGACCTTCTAGTCTTATTGTGCACACAAGCATGGATGGTCATGACGTGTTCTTTCATCCTGAGCCAAAGAAAACATCTTCAAAGCATCGTATATGGAACATAAAGGTGTTAAAAAAGCAGCTTGGTCCAGAAGTGTGCACCAACATTATCTTCATCCATGCTGTTCTCGGATGTGACACCACTTCACACTTATATGGCATTGGGAAGGGAACTGCCCTAAAGAAGTTCATCGCCAATGATCACTTCCGTCAGCAAGCAACCGTATTCAGCACAAGGTCTGCACTGAAGGATGGCATTGTAAACGCAGGAGAGAAAGCCTTGGTGTGCCTTTACAACGGAGCGCACGAAGAAGGACTTGATATACTGCGTCACAGGCGGTTCAGCGATAAGGTGGCAACAAAAGGGTCGTATGTCCAACCAGATAGTCTCCCGCCATCATCAGCCGCTGCGAAGCATCACTCTGTGCGTGTATACCTTCAGGTTCATCAATGGAATGGGTATGATGGTACGATGGTGCCAGAAGAATGGGGATGGCGATGCAGTGAAGGACGTACAGTTCCTGTCATGACTGAACTGCAGCCAGCACCTGATACGCTACTGCACATGATCAGATGTAATTGCCACACTGACTGTAGCAGCATGAGATGTAGCTGCAAGAAACACAACAAGGAGTGCTCTGTTGCATGTGGTCAGTGCAGAGGATATGGGTAACACATCAAAAGTGGCGTTCGATGATTACGAAGACACCGACAACGATGACATAATAACGATTAAACTAGGTAATTATTACAACTTAAATTCCTGGACAAATATTTCACGATATCTAACATACATTAATTTACTTTGATAAAATGTACATATATTAACATTTAAGTAATTTAAGTGCTATTCGTAGTGGACATATCACGAATCGTAAAGAATGGTTGATCCAGTGTATTATATTTTGTTTATTTTGAATTGTCGGATACCAACTATTTCGATAAACAACCGTAATTGATCATTATACCTTTCATAATTTGCGAATTGTGGCGATTTTTATTATACATAGTGGCAGTTTGGTTTTATGCATTTTTGGGGGGGTTTCCCACCCACAATTTATTTCTATATTTAGTATGTCACACAGAATATATTTATGAATATAAAATCGTTGACAAACTTTCTGTTGCAATTTGTGGCAGGTCATATGCTAAAATGACTGGACTAGTTCGCTACACAAATGCAACGGCGAGGAAGAAGAGGAAGACGTCCACCGATAGGCCCTAGGCTTGATAGTGTAGAATTGTCAAATAATATTAGTATATATATATATGCTACTGACGTACGTGTGGGTAGACACAAGCGTTATTGTGTCAGCGTCTACTCAAGTTGTAAAGTCTATGACGCAGAAGCCGGAAGAATTTGCCGCGCGCGCGTGATTCCTGCGATTGTTAGGTACGTTTTATGTATTATGCGCTCATTACGGTTTACGTTCCGAACTGATTTACGTCATAATAGGTGAAAAACTTGACATATAGGCCCTATGTGGTATTTTGAAAAAGATACTACGTCCTATTCTAGGGATCGTATTTTAATCCATGAAAGTTTGGCGCTCGAGGTCCAAGCGGTTTAAGAGGAAAACGTTAACCTACCCGCATACATACGCTAGCTCGATTGTAAATACCCAGTAAACACGGAACCAGTTTTGAACTAGTTTGTCACATTTGTCATTCTGGTTCATAACTGGTACGGCTCCACCAGTAAATGTTCTCACCGGTATTCACGTGAATACACGTGTTCCGCCTGTTTTCACGAATTTTAAACCAGTTTGACGTGCCATATTGGTTCAAAAATGGTAGACCAATGGCTCCACCGGTATATGTCTTCACGTGTGCATTCACGTGTGGAACTTGGGAAACTAGTACGGTTCTATCAGAATGAGTATTCAAGTGGATTCACGAGTTTTTTCACGTGTGGAATTGGGAACACTGGAACGGTTCTAGTGGAACTATTCACGTGATTTCATGTCTTTATTCATGTGTGGAACTGAGGACACTGGCACGGTTCTAGCGGAACGTGTATTTACGTGATTTTACTTGTTTGTTCACGTGTGGAACTTGGGAAACTGGTACGGTTCTAGCGGAACGAGTATTCACATGAGTTCACCTGTTTGTTCTCGTGTGGAATTGGGGAAACTGTTACAGTTCTAGCGGAACGAGTTTTCATGCGAATTCATGTGTTTATTCATGTGTGGAAGTGGGAAAAGTGGTGCGGTTCTAGGCGTACGTGTATTCACTTTAGTATATGTTATGTTTTTCACTGTGTTGGTTCAAATAGTGGTGCTAAATTTGTGTAATCTCCGTTACTTTTCTGAACCGCAAATGATAGAGAAAAAATCTTTATGTGAATAAACAAAGTAAGATATGTATTAAAACTTTCATTATAAAAAAAAATATTATCCTAAGTGCAACCATTACTCCTGCAGACTTCGTTAAAGTTGACTTTGAAAATTGTAAATTGAGGCAAAAACCCGTAACGGAGATTACACTTGCCTTTTAGACTATTCACGCTGTTTCGATATCAACGCTACAATAAGGACCTGGTAATTGGACATTGGCACAACGTTGAAATCAGGTTGACAACATCACCCGACGTTTTTACAACGTCTGATAATCAATGTTTTAACGACGTGGACATGTGACGATGGTACAACAATATTTAATACAATTAAATCAACAACCTAACCAACTAGATTATGGGATATAAGTACGACGTCTTTTTAATGTACTAGCAGTTATGTTGTAGGCTACGTACGGCTATGCAAATGCGACGTTGATACAACGTTGGAATCAAGTGGACAACCTAATTTCATTGTCTTTACAAGAATCAGTCGTATGACCCCCAATTTGTGGCTACGATTATGTCGCAGAAATAATGATCTTGAGAGACCCGAGTGTGCATTGCAACTGTACGCCGCCGGAACGCACCGCGGTAACGCAACGTAGAAGTTAACTATTGATCTTTTCTAATCCGTGACGTATATACGGTTGCACAGCAGGCTGGCAACCTAGTATCTGCCAATTTTTTTGTTTTGAAATCCAGAAGAATTTCAGGTTCTGGGACCCCCACTGCTTTACTCATTGAAAACTCAGCAAAAACCTCCAACTGCACCTCCGACATACACATACAAACATGTATACGCATGGACGCACACACACGCGCACACACATACACAGGGCCTGCAACTGCCAGAAGTCACAGGCCCGGTTGGACCATGCGATAATAGGACATATCTGCCAATTTTACGACTGTGACGAGTAACATATAACATACAGCATTTCCCAGAAACACTGCAAGTTTTGGGGTTCGAGAAGCACGGACTGAAGACTGGCCTATATATATGTATATATATATATATATATATAACTATAGAGAGAGAGAGAGAGAGAGAGAGAGAGAGAGAGAGACAGACAGACAGACAGACAGACAGACAGACAGACAGAGAAAGACAGAGAGAGACAGATAGAGACAGAGAGAGAAAGAGACATTAGTTTTCAAACATATTCGTTTTACATGGACATAATGGTATTAGGCCTAACTAAGGGCGGTGTTCAGTTATACTACAGTCTGGCATGCAATTTCAGAAAGCATAAAATGTATAAATAAAAATCAGACTCATTCTGCAAATACTTGCTCCTTTTCGTGTCATTAACTATTAAAAGAGCACTATAATCCTTGTTAGTAATTTTGCACAGTGTTGTAGAAACTCATAATGTGAACTGTCCCCACTAGAAGTCACCTAGTTTCTCTGGAGATGACAGTTCTGAACACCAATTAATTCCAATTCAATTGTCTGAACACCATTTTGTAAAATGTCCGCCATTGTGCATATTTCATTTCTAATACCATGACTACTGCTACTACTACAAGTGTTGCTACTATTAGTACTACTACTACTACCACCACCACTAGTACTTTTATTACTAATACTACCAGTAGTAATACTAGCATGTGCCAAGCCAGTCATTGATCATTTATCATTGACTTCCATTCGGAATCCAACTGCATCATGTGCCTAATTAGACACATTAGTCCACGTTGTCTTATTTGTTTTGGTAAAAATAATTAGCTCTTCCATGACCACGCTTGGACTTTTATAAGTGAATTAGTCTCCACAGTCAACCTGCTGTCCTTCCCAATAGAGAAGGTATGTAAAATAACAGTGACCGTTGGCGGCCATTTTGTAAAATGGCTGCTACAGTCGCCATAGGCCAAATCTGTGATGGCTCAATATCCATATATGTTCATAATGTAAGATTATACATGTATGCCAAATTTGGTGCTTTTATCACAAAATGCACAATTGGTTTTGCTATGCCGCCCCACTAAGAGAATTCAGTTATCCTTACACATTATAGCGCCCGATCAATTACAATTGTTCTCGGGCGCTTTACATACATACATACATATATAATAGTATTTTACATAAAAAGAAATGCTAACTAAGAAATAAACATATAACATTACCTTAAATATAGAGTTACTAAAAACCAATTTAAAAAAGAGATAATAAAAAACTGTTAAATAAATACAACTACTAAGACATTCTTAAAACTACTTTAAATACATTCATTTATACAAGAATAACAATAAATATGCAAAAAACTAATAAAACTAAATATATTTATCTAAAGAAAGCACAAAATGTCCTCGTCGATTAATTATAGAAACGCTTGTTTAAAATGGTGTGTCTTCAAAAGTGTTTTAAACACATGTAATGATGTTGCTGTCCTGAGCATAGAGGGCAAATTGTTCCATAGAACCGCCGAGCAAACCTCGTGATCACCATGAGTTAGGCCTAATACCATTATGTCCATGTAAAACGAATATGTTTGAAAACTAATGTCTCTTTCTCTCTCTGTCTCTATCTGTCTCTCTCTGTCTTTCTCTGTCTGTCTGTCTGTCTGTCTGTCTGTCTGTCTGTCTGTCTCTCTCTCTCTCTCTCTCTCTCTCTCTCTCTCTCTCTCTCTCTCTCTCTCTCTCTCTCTCTCTCTCTCTCTCTCTCTCTCTCTATATATATATATATATATACATCTTATATAGGCCAGTCTTCAGTCCGTGCTTCTCGAACCCCAAAACTTGCAGTGTTTCTGGGAAATGCTGTATGTTATATGTTACTCGTCACAGTCGTAAAATTGGCAGATATGTCCTATTATCGCATGGTCCAACCGGGCCTGTGACTTCTGGCAGTTGCAGGCCCTGTGTATGTGTGCACGTGTGTGCGCGTGTCCGTGTGTCCGTGTGTGCGCGTGTGTGTGCGTCCATGCGTATACATGTTTGTATGTGTATGTCGGAGGTGCAGTTGGAGGGTTTTGCTGAGTTTTCAATGAGTAAAGCAGTGGGGGTCCCAGAACCTGAAATTCTTCTGGATTTCAAAACTAAAAAAATGGCAGATACTAGGTTGCCAGCCTGCTGTGCAACCGTATATACGTCACGGATTAGAAAAGAGCAATAGTTAACTTCTACGTTGCGTTACCGCGGTGCGTTCCGGCGGCGTACAGTTGCAATGCACACTCGGGTCTCTCAAGATCATTATTTCTGCGACATAATCGTAGCCACAAATTGGGGGTCATACGACTGATTCTTCTAAAGACAATGAAATTAGGTTGTCCACTTGATTCCAACGTTGTATCAACGTCGCATTTGCATAGCCGCACGTAGCCTATAACATAACTGCTAGTACATTATAAAGACGTCGTACTTATATCCCATAATCTAGTTGGTTAGGTTGTTGATTTAATTGTATTAAATATTGTTGTACCATCGTCACATGTCCACGTCGTTAAAACATTGATTATCAGACGTTGTAAAAAACGTCGGGTGATGTTGTCAACCTGATTTCAACGTTGTGCCAATGTCCAATTACCAGGTCCTTATTGTAGCGTTGATATCGAAACAGCGTGAATAGTCTAAAAGGCAAGTGTAATCTCCGTTACGGGTTTTTGCCTCAATTTACAATTTTCAAAGTCAACTTTAACGAAGTCTGCAGGAGTAATGGTTGCACTTAGGATAATATTTTTTTTTATAATGAAAGTTTTAATACATATCTTACTTTGTTTATTCACATAAAGATTTTTTCTCTATCATTTGCGGTTCAGAAAAGTAACGGAGATTACACAAATTTAGCACCACTATTTGAACCAACACAGTGAAAAACATAACATATACTAAAGTGAATACACGTACGCCTAGAACCGCACCACTTTTCCCACTTCCACACATGAATAAACACATGAATTCGCATGAAAACTCGTTCCGCTAGAACTGTAACAGTTTCCCCAATTCCACACGAGAACAAACAGGTGAACTCATGTGAATACTCGTTCCGCTAGAACCGTACCAGTTTCCCAAGTTCCACACGTGAACAAACAAGTAAAATCACGTAAATACACGTTCCGCTAGAACCGTGCCAGTGTCCTCAGTTCCACACATGAATAAAGACATGAAATCACGTGAATAGTTCCACTAGAACCGTTCCAGTGTTCCCAATTCCACACGTGAAAAAACTCGTGAATCCACTTGAATACTCATTCTGATAGAACCGTACTAGTTTCCCAAGTTCCACACGTGAATGCACACGTGAAGACATATACCGGTGGAGCCATTGGTCTACCATTTTTGAACCAATATGGCACGTCAAACTGGTTTAAAATTCGTGAAAACAGGCGGAACACGTGTATTCACGTGAATACCGGTGAGAACATTTACTGGTGGAGCCGTACCAGTTATGAACCAGAATGACAAATGTGACAAACTAGTTCAAAACTGGTTCCGTGTTTACTGGGTATTTACAATCGAGCTAGCGTATGTATGCGGGTAGGTTAACGTTTTCCTCTTAAACCGCTTGGACCTCGAGCGCCAAACTTTCATGGATTAAAATACGATCCCTAGAATAGGACGTAGTATCTTTTTCAAAATACCACATAGGGCCTATATGTCAAGTTTTTCACCTATTATGACGTAAATCAGTTCGGAACGTAAACCGTAATGAGCGCATAATACATAAAACGTACCTAACAATCGCAGGAATCACGCGCGCGCGGCAAATTCTTCCGGCTTCTGCGTCATAGACTTTACAACTTGAGTAGACGCTGACACAATAACGCTTGTGTCTACCCACACGTACGTCAGTAGCATATATATATATACTAATATTATTTGACAATTCTACACTATCAAGCCTAGGGCCTATCGGTGGACGTCTTCCTCTTCTTCCTCGCCGTTGCATTTGTGTAGCGAACTAGTCCAGTCATTTTAGCATATGACCTGCCACAAATTGCAACAGAAAGTTTGTCAACGATTTTATATTCATAAATATATTCTGTGTGACATACTAAATATAGAAATAAATTGTGGGTGGGAAACCCCCCCAAAAATGCATAAAACCAAACTGCCACTATGTATAATAAAAATCGCCACAATTCGCAAATTATGAAAGGTATAATGATCAATTACGGTTGTTTATCGAAATAGTTGGTATCCGACAATTCAAAATAAACAAAATATAATACACTGGATCAACCATTCTTTACGATTCGTGATATGTCCACTACGAATAGCACTTAAATTACTTAAATGTTAATATATGTACATTTTATCAAAGTAAATTAATGTATGTTAGATATCGTGAAATATTTGTCCAGGAATTTAAGTTGTAATAATTACCTAGTTTAATCGTTATTATGTCATCGTTGTCGGTGTCTTCGTAATCATCGAACGCCACTTTTGATGTGTTACCCATATCCTCTGCACTGACCACATGCAACAGAGCACTCCTTGTTGTGTTTCTTGCAGCTACATCTCATGCTGCTACAGTCAGTGTGGCAATTACATCTGATCATGTGCAGTAGCGTATCAGGTGCTGGCTGCAGTTCAGTCATGACAGGAACTGTACGTCCTTCACTGCATCGCCATCCCCATTCTTCTGGCACCATCGTACCATCATACCCATTCCATTGATGAACCTGAAGGTATACACGCACAGAGTGATGCTTCGCAGCGGCTGATGATGGCGGGAGACTATCTGGTTGGACATACGACCCTTTTGTTGCCACCTTATCGCTGAACCGCCTGTGACGCAGTATATCAAGTCCTTCTTCGTGCGCTCCGTTGTAAAGGCACACCAAGGCTTTCTCTCCTGCGTTTACAATGCCATCCTTCAGTGCAGACCTTGTGCTGAATACGGTTGCTTGCTGACGGAAGTGATCATTGGCGATGAACTTCTTTAGGGCAGTTCCCTTCCCAATGCCATATAAGTGTGAAGTGGTGTCACATCCGAGAACAGCATGGATGAAGATAATGTTGGTGCACACTTCTGGACCAAGCTGCTTTTTTAACACCTTTATGTTCCATATACGATGCTTTGAAGATGTTTTCTTTGGCTCAGGATGAAAGAACACGTCATGACCATCCATGCTTGTGTGCACAATAAGACTAGAAGGTCTGTGTCATCGCCCACGAGTACTGTGTTGATTCTGGTTGCAGAGTCTACTGCTGTCTGGACTATAAGGAGATCAGCATCTTCCTGGGCGTGGCGAGTACGGCAGTTTTTCTTCTGCAAGAACACACTTAGCATGTTGATGAACCGTTGTTTGTTTTCTTTGTTTGCCAGGAAAACGTTCTTCTTCATTGTGACATACATATTTTCATCAAATACGACGGTTGTCCCAATCTGACATCGCGTTCTCCTGTGATGAACAGTGTCCTTTGTGGATGTGCTATTATATCCGTCGAACACGACAATTGCCTCTCCGTATTTGTTTTCGACGTAATCAGTGTACATACCGCAAACATCCTTGTATGTAACTAAACCAAGTGGCCATGGAATGAGATGGATAAGTGCACCGCCATCTAGCACATACTTGACTTCACCAGTTATTTCATGTTCCTCTTGGGTTAGTTGAGCCCACATTGCATCTGCGAGTGCTGGTTTGCGTGGCTCTCTGAGCATCAGTGAGGAGTCAAATAAAGTGGGTGGATAGCTGCAGAGCTCATACTTGAAAACTGCTTTCACGTCATTAGTTGCTGCTGCAGTTATGGTGAGTCGTTGGAACAGTAACTGAGGGTCCACTTGAACCATTTCACCAGCAAACCTAACGCTCGATTTAGTGCCCATGGTAATAGCTTGCTCTTTTTTCTTGAATGAGTACTCTGCAGCTGTTTTCCCAATCATAGATTCTAGGATTGCGTTTCCTATGTATGTTTCCTTGTCCACGTTTATATTGTTGTCTGCTGTGACACCATTCGCAGTGTTCCGCAGGCACATGTCAGGGTTGAAAGGGTTCCTCTCATCAAGATAGGCGAGGAGAGTGTGAGTGTCCGTCATGTCACGTGCTTGCCTTGTGTTAGATATGTCCTTATTCTGCTCACCAGTATTATATCTAATGTTCGATAGTTCTTGCATCGCGCAGTTTACCTCTGCACACGCCGGCATGGAAAGAAGCCAAGTGAGACGCTGTTGCTCCGTCGTCCCTCGTCCTCTCGCCAAACCGCCGGTCGTCTTCATACTTCTCATTAAGAACTGTTCCTAACAATATGGAAACATGCTTCAAAATATTTGTGGATTTATGAATGTTCGACTTCAAGATTGGACATGCGCTGCAGGTACACTCGGGCAGACTTAATGTAGAGATTGTGTCCTGAAGCTGCGAGGTACGGAAGCATTTCATGCACCGCCTGGAGATGGAGTGCCCAATTACCAGTGCGCTCCGCCTTGATAAATTTACACAGAATGTCCACCATGGCCATATATTGGATCCAGAGAGCAGCATTCCTAGAATTTGTCATAGATTGCTTCTCGTTTTCGAGCTGAAGTTGGATTCTGTTCAGAACCCCATTTGCAATTACCGCTTCTGGTGACATGGAACCCGCCATCAATTCAGCATAAAGAACACTAGCTTCATCAAGATCAGGATGTCCAGTTCCATTACGGGCAGCTTCATGAAATTCTTCATGTGACGATGTTGTTCCAATTGTTTAATTATCTGAGTCTTGTTCTGTTACATCATATGGGCATTTTTTTTGAATGGGCATGTTGACGACGTACTGACACTTCAAAGGATTGCGATGCAATAAGTGTGTTGACAGCTGCATCAACAAGATGTGCTCGTACTGCGCACGATATGGCTTTCCCTGTCATGATCTGTTCAACTGCTTTAGGGGCGTATACAAGTTCCATTAGTTCCTTTAGTCCGGACCCAGCCATCAGATGTCCAATGCACCCATGAGGGCTTTCCACCAAAGAGGCTGGTCAAACGTGATGACCTGGGTAAGGCCATGGCGTCGAGCATGATCACACACAAACATCAATGTTGAAAATATGCATGTGGCGTCACTTGAACTCATGTCAATCATCGGATGGAACATTTCTGATGACTTGCCGGGGTGGTTGCCGCGGTGAACGAGCTGCATCATGCCTGACCATACAGGCCTTGGTGCTCCAAACAGGAGGGACGTCTTCCAAAGAATGTCCAGCTGGCTTGTCGAGTCACTTGCTTTCATGCTGACTAGTTTCTGGTATTCTACTGCTGATAGGCCGAGTCTTTTTTCTCCATGGAAGCGGATTTGTATGCGTCCCAACGTGCATATTTCTTTGTCAGTGACATTTCTTCTTGGAATAGATTGGGTTGTCCTTGTACCAGGAGTTACTGTAGCAATTATTCCCATTCCGTGAAATGTTCCACAGCCGTCTAAGGTCCGGATGTTATGGTCCACATTATCTGCTGCATATTGAACAAACCCCAACGATGTGAAATCGGGTATGGTAGTTCCTTGTGCAAATGCCGCATTCTTTTCAACCTTCTGCACTTCATTATATGGACAACAGAATCCATGGCTGTTCAGTGTGTCTACAAGGAAACGCGATACAAAATGATGATGGATTTGTACTCCCAACCCAACTTGTAGTGGCGCAATCAGAACTCTTGGATGGGTTGCCTGCATAATCGCCTGTCCAATATATGCTATCTTTAGACGAACATCTTTCCCCACAATTACCCCTTCCAGCAGACGCTTCAGACTTCCTGGCAGGAAGTTGATGCATTCCGCTTCAGATTCCATTTCATGGTGGGATGGATATGACTTAGTCGACGTTTATACAGATTTGATATAATCCCGAATGAGTTTTGCAGCAGTTTCTATAATGCTTATTTGCTCCATTTCAATATCACCCTTTTCACGTGTATGAAATTGCTGAAGGACAGCGTCAGCGGTGCTATTGAACGTGACTACATTTGCATTTCCATTGATCCGAGTGATTATTATCCTGGTACCTAAATATTCCTCGAGCTTTGCTCTCATATGAGTTTTCCCATATGGTTCACTTTCTGAGTCGGTCATAAACGTCTGCATTTTGTTAACCAGAGCATTGATAGTAATCTGATCATCATCATTTTCTTCCAGAAATTTGACAACCGTGATGCATGCATTTGTTTTTTCTTCGTCTGTTGGTCGTCCGATTTTCTTCTTCTTTGGAACACGTACGTCGCTTTCGTACCTATTTGGGATGTCTTTCATTGTCCGAAAATGTATGCTGCATGCTTGATGGTACATGGCATCAGCAGCAGGCAAATCATGCACCTGTAACAGCCTTGCTTGAACGGAGTCGGACCATGCATCATGTCTTTCATGACATGTCGATAACACATTATCTTTGAAGGCGATGGTTCGTATTGGAACAGCAGTTTTTGCCAAAGCTGAACTGTCCTTCTGCCGATCGTAGGACACACACATTAGTATCTATCCCCGCATTTGTATCCACTTTAGTTACTCGACGAATTTCACTATTATTACAGTAATTGAGTCTGCAATAGCGGTGGACTTGTTGTGCAGGTACGGTGATTATATTATCTTTCCTTTGTTCGCTGGCTTTGTTAATGCTTTCACTCCTTTTTTACCAAGGGTAGCTTTTGCTGAATCACCACAGTCAAATGTTTTTTTACATATTGCACAATATTCTGTCAGGGTTATTTCCATCTCTAAAAAAAATCAATGGTCAGACTTGATGTAATGCAGCCTGATAATCCGATGATAACAGGAATACAACTGCTGCAGGACACAGAACCCAAAAAATGACTGCTCCCACTTTTACGTAATAATCAAATTGTCATAGTCTCATACCTTAGTTAAGTCATATATTAACATTTTATGCAATGTATGGCTAACAGCAATATCTATTATTGTTTACATAGATAGCATATGTGTCAAACTATATATTATCACCAACAGAACGGCTAATGTAATATATTATTCAAGTTTCGTCTGCATCTTATGCGAAGCGGCTCGGCCGAACGACGCAAATCATTTCCGGTAGTTCTTACACGTTCTTCAAACTTCGCATGCGTGGACAATTTTAATATTTACAAATCAGTAACATGTTTGTACTTATAAGATATAACATCAACTTTTAATAACAGTATATGACCAATTTATCAAGTTACCTCACCGGGAATAGGTACCTACATATGGCATAGCACGATTTGGCCGTGGCTCCGGGGGACATGTTACATTCAAAGGGATCATTTTGTGTTTCATCTATTTTCAAAATATTCATATTAAACTACTATTACCCAATACCTGGCTGACTCAATGCACGTGATAATGTTTCTAACTGATCAGCAAATGTCAAATATGTAAGAGAACCAGGTAAGATTATCTGTACATCTTAACATCAAGTGCAGTTATGATGATTAGTAGTGTATTATGACGATTTGGGATGGTCTACATTTTTTGCGTTTTTTGGGGGTTTGCCCTCATCCGATTCATTTCTATTTTTGATATGTCATAGTGGACACAGAACTGAGTATGTTCCACATAACAAACTTTATGTTGCATTTAGTGGCAGGTTGAGCCTTTTTTTGCCGTAAAATGACTGGACTAAACAGTCACTGGTGATGTGGAGTGCGGTCTACATTTCGGCACAGCACTCGCACGAAACTGATGGTGCCAGCCCCATCTGGTTCATGCTGTGTCTGAATCGTCCATAGCCTATTCTTTTGCGGTTGAGGCGCACCAGTGAGTGTCGGCTAAAGACGTGTCCGACTGGTTTTGTTGATGGGACTGGGATGAATTCCATAAGTCTACAAGTTGTGGCATCTCACCTTCTTGTCCACGCCTCATATCACCACACAGTCCTGCTCTTCCCGGCACAGTTCTACTCTTCCCGGCACAGTCCTACTCTTCCCGGCACAGTCCTGCTCTTCCCGACACAGTCCTGCTCTTCCCAGCACAGTCCTGCTCTTCCCGGCACAGTCCTGCTCTTCCCGGCAGCATCGTTGATGGTACGTTGGGGGCTTGAGACGGGGTGTCGAGAACGCAGACGTTTTCGCCCAGGTGCAGCTGTTGTCACCGTGGTGTGTAATGTGTATTGGTCATCTGCTTTGGCAAGACGGGCTAGTGCGAGGCACGGTTTGTTTCGACGGATGTCTGGAGGCGTTGTCCCAACAACTGGCAAGATGACAGTTGGTGTCGATCGGATGCATCCAGTCACCAGTCGGAGACTGTTGTTTAGTGATGCGTCGAGTCGGAGTGGGTGTGCACTGCGGCACCACACTGGCGAGCAATTAATACTCGGCCGGCGTAAAAGCTAGTGCAACTGTTGATGTATGAAGAACATCGAAATGAGCTCCCCATTTTGTGCCGGCTGGTCGTCGAAATGGGCTCCCCATTTTGTGCCGGCTGGTCATCGAAATGGGCTCCCCATTTTGTGCCGGCTGGTCATCGAAATGGGCTCCCCATTTTGTGCCGGCTGGTCGTCGAAGTAAGTTGCACCGTGCGTTCACTTTCTTCGAAACTTCGGCTAGGTATTTTGAGTAAGTCGGTGACCTGTTGAATGTAACTCCGAGGTACTTAGAGTTTGTTGTTGTTGGGATCGTTTTCTCTCCGCACCGAAAGTCCATCTGGTGGTTTGCCAGACAGTTCGTCAGATGAAAGCAGCTGCTCACTGTTTTGTTGACGTTAAGTCGGAGACTTTACCTTTGAAGATACAGATATATTTCGTTGACGTTGTGTGCGTGATGGACGTGTACTTCACATTCTCCCTGACCATCGTCATTGTGAACAAACAACGAGTATCTGCGAATGCGTTAAGGTGTTTATGTAACGACACTGTGTGTTTTCTAACAGTTGGTAAATATAAACCGGTGATGCTGGTCGTTATAGAAAATGCACTGCCAATTTTAAAAATAACTTTTAAATGATTCTCCCCCTATACATAAATGTGTACACGAGTACATATAATAAGTCCTTGTATTATGTATGTAAGTTGATACAGTGAGTAATCATCAACAATAAAAACAAGTCATGCTATTCTGATTTGTGTCATGTAAATGTTGTTGCTATTTATATTTATAGGGTGGCTCCTGTGCTAGCGATATTATATATCTTAATGGGAGTCTCCCGAACTGATCTATTACATCCGTTATTCATTGTATATGTATCGTATGTATAGGTCAAATAAATTTATTCTGAGTTGCATTGTAAACTCAGAAAAAATATTATAGTGATCTTATATGGTACTGCTTCCAAGTCTTGGAAACATCAACATGCTATTTTGGCAGTTTTGGCCGACTGGTATTGGACCGGTAATGTAGTTTTTGTATCGGGCCAGTACAATATGCTGGTACTGGCCCAATGTGACAATAAGAAATTATTGTACAACAGATATATATATATATTAAATCACAAACAATTATGTTAATCAATTGAGTACAAACAAATGGTTCAATATATAATTCTAAATTAAATTCTTATGGGTATCTAACAACGGAAACGTGTGTCATGAAAAAACACCACTGCCCAAAATAATTACATTGCCATATTATGATAAGTATGGCATTATTAAAAAAGTATTGAAATACCATTTCAATGCATGGTACCTCATTTGTTATAGTTTGGAAGATTTTTGTTGATAATATCATCTACTATTAACCCATACACCCATATAGTCAGGTTCACAATGTTAACATTTAATTTAGTACTTTCGTAATTTTTTTTGGAGATTTGCAAACCTATATATTTTTGGAAACGTTGATATAGTGAATCTGAAAATCAATGTTTACATTTTTTAAAGGTATATATGGCGGCCATCTTGGATTCTTAAAATGGTGGACATTGAAAACCTGTATTTCTCAAAATTTCAGGTGCTAAACCACCCAGCCTTTTGATTTTGGTGGCTAAACCTACCTATTGAGGGGCAAGGAATCCAACAGGATCAATTACATTCACCTAAGTATAATTAAATTACTAGTTTATGCCAGTTTTTCCAAGACTGGGTGAGCTGCATGTCATCATGGCTACCCTAAAAGGCCCGAGGACCTCCATCGAAAACTCTAGAATAGACGATGCCTGGATAGCAGCTGATGTGTACGGTTCTGCGACAACCAGACAGATCCTGAAGTGTGCATACTACAATCGCTCCTTGTCTGCCCACATATACTCATATGTGGCACTGAATGAGATGGCCCTGGAGGAGTTCTTCAAGGACAACCCACACTTGAAGGACGTGTGTCTGGAGGCAACAACCGAGATGAAAATTCCTGCTCAGAGGTGAGCAAACACACCAAGGCTGAATCTGTGAAACGTGCCAACACCCATCTACTCCAAGCCTTGGCCGACGATGATGTCGTGAAGAAGTTCCAGGAGTGGGAGGCACAGAGATCCGAGAATGCCATGTTCAGATCCCTGCTGATGTACCTGCATCGAGTGGAGACAATGCTGTTCTTTATAGCAGTATCCCGTAACGTAGACCTAAACTTCCATCTTGAAGCATGAGAAGAATTGAGCAAGCTGTTCTTTGCTATGGACCAAATAAAGTACAAGAGACTCTGGTCACGTTACATAGCTGACATGCACGCACTCAAGGCTGACCACCCAGAGACGTGGAAGGAATTTGAATTAGGCAACATATCAGGCACCAAGACTGCCATCCCATTTGTCTCCATTGGGATAGACCATGCCTGTGAAAATCTGAACACGCTCAAGTAGGTTCATTCTGGTCTCATCGGAATCTCCAACAATGCTAATGCAAGACAACGCTTCTTTCTAGCTTCTCCCGAACTGTCGTGCATGGTAAGCGAGTTCAAGGGTCAGTTCAATGTCAAGGACAACAAGGCTTGTGAGCATCATGATCTATCCACGAGTGTGGTCAAGCGGGAGCATGATGTCATCAACAAGATCAAGGGAGCCATAATGAGTCATGGCAATCCATTCGCTGTTGAAAGTCGCACGCTATTCAATCTGATTACTCGTGCATGCATTCATTGCGAATACGTTCCACAGATCCTGAACATGGACGACACTGGACAGAAGCTGTATGAAGACTATGTGGCAGAGAGGATAAATGGGAATGTCAGCCTGTGGGCACCTCTCAAGAAACAAAACAACAAGATATGCATGTCTCGCAGCAAGAAGTTTGCAGTCAAGATCCGTGACAAGACAGTAGATTTGCGGGAAACCAAGGACCTGTATGGCAGACTTGCCCGGTCAAGCAGATATATAGACCAGAAGCACTGCATCAGCAACTCACCTGACGCCAAGGGCACTGTTTGCTCCAAGCGGCTCAATGTTGCCATGCAACAACAAGTCCAAGCTCATCCATGTCCTTGAGCAGTTGGCAACAACAGAAACTCACACCGATAACTCTCAGACGGCTACAAGCGAGACGCATGTTAATGTACCAGATTATGGAGCGTTGGACTTAGAATCTGCTGAAGTCGATGGTCCCGATCTAAGTAGGAAAATTGCGGTCGTAGATGGTATGGTGGTTGTCCAGAAACTGACGAAGAAGAAAGCAACCATGCCGATAGTGAAGGATCTTAGTGATAGTTTCATTGACAAAGTCTTTGACACTTACAAGGTGGATTCACTGAAGAGCACAACCAGGGAGAAGAGACATGGAGGGAATGACTCAATCCAATATCAAGTCCGACACAATACCAGCATAAACACATCACCATGAACCTTTTCCTATCCCATGACCAAACGAAAGGTGATCTCACAGAGTACATGGCTGAGAAAACTCTACAGTACAACCGAAATTCCCCCAAGCTGGTTATCACTTCAGCATCTGGGCGAACAAGGAGCAACAGGGACATTCACTTTGAAGACAACAACCATAAGGAAGCCGACACCTTAATGATCTGTCAGGCTGTCTTGGCAGCACAAAGGAGCCCAAGGGAAGATGTTGAGCTGGTGTTCTTCTCGCCAGACACTGATGTCCTTAGGCTGGTCATAGTTAATTATGATCTGCTGCCGAGAAAGACCTCGATAGCATTGCGCGTGCTGCCTATTAAGCCATTCTGGACAGCTCTCGGTGTAGAAAGGGCCAAGGCATTGCCGGCATTCCATGCCTTCTCTGGGGCCGACAATACAGGGAAGTTTGCAAGAATAGGCAAGGCTATTATGGTTCAGAAGACAGAAGATCAGCAGTCTACCTTGGCTAAATTCGTACGCGCTGCATATTGTCACAAGGGTATCCAGATCAATTGCATTCCAGAAATGCGATGGCACCTCTTCTGTACACACATGGCGAGAGTGACAAGCTACCACCTACAATTGGGGCGCTCAACCAGCACATATTCAGAGTACACTTTCAGGCTAGAGTGTGGGGCCAGGCCAGCACTGCTCAGTAGATGTTTTTGGACCCACTGCAGAATGGCTACCACAAGATTGCTGATGGACAGCTGACGCCAGCCACAACTGATATCCTTCCAGCACATAAAGCCATCATTGAGATGGTACGATGCCAATGCAAAGGAGACTATCCATCACAGAGGTGTTCCTGCAAATGCAAGGACTTGCAATGCACAGACCTCTGCTTGTGTAGCACACAGTGTGAGAATGACGATGATGTATCCGACGACGATAGTGATGACTAATTAATGTGCAGTATACCGGGTCACAACAATAGTGTAACAAACCAGACATATATGTAAAATACACGCAACTGTGTAGTGATGCTAGTATGATAGTTATAAGATGTTAATAAATGAAAGTACAGGCATATATTTGTTTCCAATGTACACACGTGTTTATACGCTATGCTACATGTATATTATTCAGTGATAACATGTATAACTGTCATAAACTAGTAATTTAATTATGCTTAGGTGACTGTAATTGATCTTTTTGTACTCCTTGCCCCTCAATATGTAGGTTTAACCACCGAAATGAAAAGGCTGGGTGGTTTAGGAGCCGAGATATTGAGAAATACAGGTTTTTAGAGTCCATAATTTTAAGAATCCAATATGGCCGCCATATATACCTTTAAAAAAGTGCAAACATTAGTTTTTAGATTCACTGTCATGACGTTTCAAAAAATGTAGGTTTGTAAATCACCAAAAAAATGAACGAAAATACATAACAAACCTGACTAATATCTTATTAATCACACCTAACAGCATTTAATTATCAATCCCTTGCACTTCAGCCCACCATTCAGGAACACTAAGACGCAGTATTTTAATAGCCCAAACGTAGGAATATACAGAAATACCAACCTAGTCATTTCAAACAAATAAATGACCGCTGGCTCTTCACTATAATATAATGTTATAGTCCAAGAGCCAGGGGTCTTTTATTGTGTAAAGGAGCAGTATAATGATTGTTGTATCATTACAATAATTGTAATAAGATAAAGACAGTGCATAAAGTGTGCAAATTACATTTATTGCAAATCACAACATGACATTTGCTCTTTCAGTAGTTAATTGAATATCTGCGAAGGTGCATGTCCTCACACCTAAGATATAATGTGCCACAACCAGTTAACTCTTTATGCAATATAAGGGTACATTTATGATTTTGTGTAGCTAATCTGTATGTTCAAGTTTATTACAAACCAAAGTACAATTTCTGAAAGAAATGAGTGTAATATGTCAATAACAGTATCGATCATTGGTATGCGGACCTCGGGGTACTGGTGCATGTCCACACATAATTATATGTGCTGACATTCCTTTTGTCTTTTGGTTTTCACTAAAGAGCATAATTAAATGTGAACAACAATGATACATTTCAGGTTGCAGAACATCAAATCGTGTTACAAGTGTTCTTAAGTATTACATAGACTTAAATATGTCCTTATAAATTATTCAAATATAGACAGCAGCAATATATATATATATATATATCATACACATATATAACAATATGGCCTAAATTGGGCGGTGTCTGCACTTAGGCACTCAATTACCTATGGTGCAGCAAATGCATCATATTGGTCTGCCTTGGCTACAGCGTATACACACGTACACTTTTGTATACCTAGTGTTACCCACACACGACTGGGACATATATCCGCATACACCTGTGTGGGTATGCCCCAAATACCAGTGGGCGATGTTTGCTACAGTGTACTTTGTTTGTGGCAGTTAAGTGTATTTGTGTTTAATTACGACAGGAACAGTACAGAGAGGTCTCATCAGTTAGCAAAGTACACAACCGTTATATTTAGCACTGTTTCAAACCCCCATACTTGGTGTGGCACTACAATCAAAAGTTTATAATACAAAGTGGCAATTAGGGACAATATGCTTTAATATAGGTTTCACTCACTGTGTGTACTATTGACAACTAGTTTTTGTTTATTTTAACATACCATTAATACTCCAATACATGCATATATGTAATAAAGTAATCTCGGTTTCTTTTCTTTTCCTGCACATTTACATTTGCACTTCCTTCGGTAAAATTGAGTTGAAACAAATTATTATTGTGGCTCCTATGAGAGCGACTGTTATTGTCTTAATAGGAGTCACAGACCCCATCTAATTTGAAACAACACTGCATTTGTATATATGAATATATATGCCTATTCATGTTACGTTAATTTGATATTATACACATATTGTAATTGGGGTCTAAATAAAACTTTCTTGGTCTTGTTCTTGTGCTTGTGTGGTATTGTAGCAATTTATTTTCCCTGTGATACCTGGTGACGACCAAACCCCTGCACATAATGCTTAACGTATCTTGGTATTTTGCAAACATATGCAACCACCCTTAACACATTCCAGAATGACATTTGGCACACTGATATGCACAAATTCTTGTAGGTGACAGCCAAAAATTAGTATAATGTATACCATTATAATGCACTTTTGCACAAACAACATTTTAGTCAATAATTTCTTACATTTCAAATAGTGAGAACAGGTGTGTGTGTTGAGTGAGTTAGATGCGACTTAGTTTTTACAACACTGTTAATAAACCACAAACCACCTAGCATAGTCATTAATGAGGTGTGCTTACATGTCTCGGTGTGCAGATATGCACCACCTTCCCTTATACATGCAAAAGTGTATCGTTAATAATGTACACTGTACTTTCTTGGATGTACATAATAATTATATTATAATCAAGTTATGTTATAAAATGTCTCACAGTAATCAATAATCAACTAAACATTAAATACAAAAAACACAATAGCAAGCATACCCAGTGTTTAACAGACTTGTCAGCTAATGAGTGCACTGACTGGATTCTTCCACATGTCCAATACCAGGGAGTGAGCGTGCAGACTTTTCAATGATGCTGTTTAAAAAATAAGAAAAACCAGTTATCATACTGGCAGGTACATACTACTGGCTAGCTGGCAGTTGTGCAAGATGTGTAATACATGTAATTTATGTGTGCACCTAACGTGCACAAAACAAATAAACATAAACATCTAAGAATTATTATTAGTAATATATTGAAACACTATCATGTGCAGTCTTTGGAACTCTGAGAATCTTGAGGGACCGAGGCTCACCAAAATCCTCCAACTGCACCCCGAGGCTCAACAATAACAACTGTACCACCATGAGGTATATCAAAACCCTCAATATAACCCCTTGCTGAAATGTTTGGGGACGAAACATATCTCCAGCCCTCCAGTTGCTTTACACTATTTATATGATATTGTATTTATGCATCAGCTATTATGCAAGTGCATACGCAATTAGTATGTATATATATTTACAAATATGTAAGTGTATATATGTGTATAAGTATATTTAATATTATGTCTTTTTATTACTTTATTACTATTGTAATCATTGATACTTCTTTAGCAATTTTTGTCTTCTATTTTTCACTATAATATATTATTGTTAATTTACCTCTGCCTTACATTATTAGATGTTTGATTGTACTGCGTGATAAAACCTACCTTGACATAACCTACAGTTTGCTGCCTCATTCCATGACAATGATTACTGTATAGGATAATAGGTAGTTCTCATAAGCCCTGCAAGGTTTCTTGTGTTACTCTGTATTTTAATTATGTTCTACCCGATTCTATGTAATAACTTTGCAATTTGAGTGTAACTAAATAAAAAAATCATTAATTTATTCATACTTTTCAAAAAAACAATGTCGCTGCTATATTAACATAACATACATGTAATCCACAATGAACAACTATTTATTACTTACGTTATTCATTGTACATGTATCGTATTTATAGGTCAAATAAATTGATTCTGAGTTCCGAGTACTAGCATTTGTTAAGCTACACCATTGCCCTATCATTTTGCCATTTAAGCTGTTCCACAGATGCAGCCCGACCTAATGCCACAACAAATCCTGTGATGCAACACGAACTTCAAGATAAGTCAAACATTAAAAAAATTATTCTACAACTTTCAAATATTTGTTGACCTTTGTAATTAATAACTAGATCCGAGACTCAATATGTGTATGTAATGGTACTAATGGAGATGTATGATATTGTCCTAGCCACATAGTCAACCCATGCCAGCTAATGTTTACAAGTACAGTATTCAACTCACGTTTTGGTCCCTACATTTCATCATCAATTCATCAAACTATTATAATTAAACAATTTAATTCTGGACTCAAAATCAATTCAAGTGATTCTCAAAATTGGAAACATCACATCAATGTGCAATACAATTACGTTTCTGTGTTGATGTTGTAAACATTTCCTTGCTCTCTCAAAAACACTGTGTCCAACAAATTCAGTGGGTTGAAGTTTAAATGTTGTCAAGGCAATTGGCTTTGTCAATTTACCACATGTAACTACCAAAGTAAATGTCTCTCTTTTTAAATACGTTTTATTAAACCGACTGCAGATAGCATTTATATTATTTACCCATTACATATGTGCAAGCCAAAGAACTGAAAGGAGCTTTAAAAGCATAATTGCTTACACAGGTATACCAAAAAACTTTTCATAAATCTGGTTAAATAATCTATGCAATTCTGAAGTATAATGATTTGAATGGTGCCAAGTTTCTGTCATATCTTCACCTTTTCTTACTACGATCAGACAATAATATCTGGAGTATGTAATTAGGTAAGTTGTCTGATATCTGACAGAAATATAAATTGATTCATGTGATTTACAGGAGTGCCTGCCGAGTAATGATGTGAGTGTACAAATCTGAAAGAATGATTAAACTACACAGAATCACATGCTTCTATACTTGATTAATATATGGGCGCACTTGTGTAATTATTGTAAGTCCTCGCAGCAGGGCCATGGTACGTGACAGGCATTTATGAATGAACGGCTGGGTAGCCTCTAAAACCTCCATAAGTTGAACAAGGTCTATTTGCCAGATAACCACTATATGCTGAATAACTTTTATAACCTGCCCTTGCAGCAGACCACTGCTGGAACTGTTTCATGTAGGATCTGGCAGGCATTGTGCGTGCTATATCATACCATATGTACCATATGCAGCATTCCGCTTTGCATATGGCTACCTGTGAGAACTCGGTTTTCTTGCTTTTCTTGTGTGGTGGTTACCATTTGATTTTCTGGTAATACTTTTACATCTGTAGGTAATCAAACCGATCACAACTACACAGATAGCTACACCAATAGCTATTGGCAAGATGTGTATGTTTTTCCATTTCGACACATCACTAGTAGTCTGTGATGATTTTCTTGTATAATCTAAAACAGAAATATATATTGTTATATTACTTATCTAAAATCAAAAGAAAATCAAAATATGCCTCCGTATAATGCTTGCTTAAACAAATGCAAAAATACAAAGGTTTGCACAACTTCTTCCCCCTTCCTCCTGATGTACAGCTCAGAACTCTGTATCAGTGGCTAGAGTATTGTGAGGTGAGGTTATCTGTTCCATTCCCAGAACCTGCAGCCAAGGGTGGGAATTATTAGCGAGAAGATGGCCGATTCTGTTGTACTTTAACTTAATTCACACTCAGGAGTCAGGAGTGAGGTAACCATCCAAAGGTATTTGTTGGTAAGTACCAACAGTGGGTGTCTGTTTTGTTAAAAGTTTACAATCATTTTTAATACTGGTAAGTAATTTTTTAACAAAACAATTTACCAATATATGAATTCATCCTCATGAACTGACAGGCTGCTTTATACCAGGGTCTGGTACATCGACCAAATGAAATATGATTTTGTACTTTGTTCTAGTTGTTGTTTTAACAGGTGATTCTGGGAATCAGATTCAGTATAAATAAGCCATTTGGGGATATGCTTTGTGTTACTTGTTGGATCGCTTACAACTGGTCTGCAGCCAAGGAGTTGATTTCAGGTGTTTAAAAATTAAGCAGCAAACATTAAAACAAACTATGCTATGTCCGTCAATTATTAATTGTTATTAATACTATTATGCCCACCCATGGTGCAACATATCAAGAATATTAGTTATCACCATTATAGTATTTTTACCTTAATTTAATTCCTGATCATTTAATTTCTGCTGTCGCCAATTACAATGACAGAATATCGAACATAAAGCCAGTGACACCTTCGTTAGAAAGGTCATCTAGACAAAGCAAATCAGGTAAATATAAGTAAATAACTACCTTTGTGTTCTCTTGAATGAATGGCCAATTAATAGATCAGAAGTCATTGGACCAAGGGCACGAATGAATGTAAAAAGAGGCAATTGGACCTCGATATTTGGGAGGAGATAGAACAATACTGACCCAAAGGTTAGCAACAGCATATCAATCAGGCATGGTACAATTAACTTGACAAGATAATTAATTAAACTGCAATTAGCTCAGAACCACCCCAATTAAATACATGTCACATAATTATAAGGTCAATTAAATTAACCTCTTTTTTAATTTAATCAATTAAAAATTAACTTTAAATGATTCAACAATTAAGTTTTTGTTGATAAATGTCAGCACATCATTTCATCATAAGGACTTAGTTGCTTGGTTTCTGACATAATCATCAAGATGATAGCTTAGAGTCACTTCAGAACTAGCAAGTTATCCCTTCCTAGGACAGGTATTTTGGCTTGTAGATGGCATGGCCAGGGTTGAATACTGTATGGACGATATTGTTCATGGCTCCAAGATTACATTTTAATAGCACGAATTAAACTTACATACTTACTTCTTGCTAATTAAAAGTTGAATAATGTAATTTGTTATTAATTGTTCATACCTGTGCTGACGGAGATTTCAGCACCTTGAAATAGAGAGTCATTGTTGTTTCGAAGGTACTTTGTTATGGCCTCATCCTTATTAAATGACGTCTTTGGCTTCGTTGGCACACCTGTGAGTTCTTTCGTGAGTGCTTCCAAATTGAACTGGAGTTTTGCATTGATCAGCACACTGCCACTCCTAAAGAATACAGATATGTAGATTATTTGTTGAATGATTAATACCTTACCATGCCTTTGAGGTAAGTGGACCAAAGTGGTTAACCGATGTATCTTCAATATTATGACAATTTTGACTACCTTTGCATATTATGTGCACTAACAAGCAGCCATTATATTCCACTTAATCTATATGCTAAGAACATTTTTACTGTTTAAATTTTGACCTGGCCTTTATTTAATTTTTGGCACCGATATTCACAATGGTCGACTTAAGTTGTCACCATTAAGATTATCACATTAAAAACACCACCTTTGTACAAACATTCTAAATGCTGCTACAAATAACTATTTCTGTTTACCTGAAGCTAGTGATGGTACAGTTGAGAAGACTCTCACTGAAGGTATCACGCATCTGAAAAAGATAGTTGCTTTTCAATTACACATTCTGTAATCTTAATGTTTAGAATCAAAGTACATGAGTTTGTGCCATTGTGTTAGGTAGAAAACTGTTTTGGTAAAATGTAATTGCTATGTCTGGACCTGATAGTGATAAACATTCAAGTAATGGCTGTTTTGTTTATTTTTAGGATTTATTATAATTTTTTTCTCACGTCTAACATCGGAGGAGAGGGAAGTTCAATCACGAAACCTGATGACATGGATACAAACAACTATATCAAATTTGAATTTATGCAATCCTATTGTGCATTACATTTGGTATTACAGGCGAACCTTGCTTTATGCTCACCTCGATTACACTACCATTTCATAGTTAAGGTCACCCTAGGATTGTCCCAAATTATATCTGTAACTGTACACTACAGGAAATGAAACCTGCTAATATGGTCACTTTGCTATTCAGGTCAGTTTGGTCGAGTCCCAAGGGTGACCTAAAGAGATATTCTATCATACCTGCAATTATTACTCAATTAAACAAGTTTTTGATGATTCATTTTATAAATTGTATGGGCTGTTTGCATTGTATAATTTGTAGTACAGTTCAGTACTAGGAAAATCTTACAGATGTATTTTTGTTTGTTTTAGACATACAGTCCTTAGTCCTTTTGATTGCTTCAAAAGTTTATGGTAACTTAATTTGATCATGATTAATTCCAATAATAATCAGAAATGAATCATGCTGTAAAATTGCTTAAATACTTTCGCTCAGAGACAATAAAAGTAACAATTCTAAGTCAATCTGTATGGTTAGTCAATTTGTAAGGGGCTATCAGACAAATGACATATTTAAGCTTACATCTATATTTACATAAACAGTGATTTGAGAATCTTACCTGTGTAACAGTTCCACTATCAAATTGGTTCCATTTAAACAAAATCCATATATTTCAGTTCAGATACTCTAAAAATCTTATTTTAAAGTGACAGTCTGTTCCATTCCCTGAAATCAATTTCTCATCACAGGCTAGTCATTATTAGCTGTAAATTCACTGAATGAGTCATGCTAAAATTCCAGGAAATCGCATTTAGTGTCGCCTGTTTCTTTAACAACTGTGTTTACAATTTGTATGGTTTGTGTGTGTTTCTTGGTCCCAACATTCAAATTGTAAACACTATTTTAGGCTAATGAAATGCAATTTGGTGAATAGTATATTTTCAACATAAAATTTATTCTAGCATTAAGAACATTATATTAATAAATGAGGAACAGGCAATGTTAGTTTACGCTTTATACAACGTGTTTTTGTAGAAACAGTTAAGTTTAAAACAGCAGTTTTTAGGTTGTATAGACAATGATTAAATAAAATGTAATAGACCTCTGGCATAATAAATAAATGAGAACATTTTTATACGTTGTTTTCTAAACAGGGAGGCATCGACAAATCAGCGTTCATTTCTCAATGTATAAAGACGACACTTCTTGCAAACTAAAAGCAAAATTGACGGATAGAGTCGGAAGTATGATTTTGTTAGTATTTTAAGGATATTGCGCTTACATACATCATACTGGTGATAATAAAGTTACAGACAATCTAATAGATCATGTAGTGGGCTTGAAGATGCTGATTAATACGATACTATTTTCTGTGAAAGTGTAATTTGAAGGCTTTGTTATGGAGTGAATCAAAAATGGAACCAATATTCGACCAGTCTGTGAATGATATTTTTTGATGGCATCAAACAGAACATATGGTAACAGGGTGAAACTTCTGACTTGATACCTGATTTTGAGCCAGCCATTTGTAACAGAATTATGTGTTCAGCAAAAAAATAATCATTGTGAAAATGATAGTCTGAGGTGAATTAAAAAGCATATATTGAAGATAACCATGCATTTAACAGATGAAACATGTGTGAAGGCAATTTAATTTTAAGTTACCAAATCATGAAAGATTGCACAAGTTTGCATAATGTTTCACTAATTGTTTTTTAAATGAGTTGAAGACTAGCATATGTACATTCACTCCAACACAGAACAAGAGGCAGAGCTATGGTTGGGTAATTAATAAACCTGTTAATTCATGAGCTGTATGTTGCAACAATAGTAAAACTGTAGGAACACACACAATTTTGCACAATTAAAACTTGCTGTTTAGGTAATGTTGGTAAAAAGAAAAGTTGTGTAAAGAAAAAACAATCACATCAGCTAAACATTAGCTAAATAAAAATATATACAAAAGTTTCACAAATTCAGTATAGTTCAGGCACAGCAAAATTAACCCTTTACAATAAATGCACATGTGCTTGCAAGCATGTAATCATGCAGATGCAATGATATCATTATCTGCACTACACTTACAACACGACAGACTTTCAATGCAAGGTCTTTGAATGCCTCTGAACTGGAATCTCCCAGATCATCTTCATATTTCCTGTTGGGCAACCTCACAGTCAAATTAGCCGTTAATGTGGGCGATTCTGAAAATACAAGAAACAAATATTTCAATAACATCTACATGTGTTATTGTAAGGCATAACACCAAGTAACACATGATCTATTTGTAGTAATGAATGCATATATCTTATTAATGTGACTTTTATTTATATCGGATAATGCTACATCCTAAAACATTATTGACAGGTACTCTTGGCTACTTTGCTGAAGACAAATGTCAAGTGTCAAAGCCAAAAGTTATGCATGAATACACTATGCATTATTATTACAGTGTACTAGCAAAAATGGCCATCCCCGAACGGGATAACTTGGTAGTTCATACATGACAGTTGTGATAGCAATATTTACCAAATGTAAAACAGCATCCTTATATAAACACCATAACATGCTCACATGTGATGGCTTCAAAAGCATATAAAACATAGACAACCGCACCTCGCACGTGCAGCAATAATCGTTGTATGTTCAAAATGATGAAGGTCGGAGAGAAGTTCAGGTCCATCGATATAGGCCCAATCATGATAGGGTAAAATTGTCAAATAATATTCATATTGCTATGGTATTGGCATGGGGGTAGACAATACTAGACATAGAGCCTATTGTCTCAGCGGCTACTTCATGTTGCCAAACAACTTAGCCCATAACACAGTGACCGATTTCCAGAAGTATTTGCTGTGGGCACGTGGTTCCTGCGATTGTTTAGTGACGTTTTATGCTTTACGTTCACATTACATTTTTCATTCCACAAAATGGATTTGCCCTATAAAAGGGGATAAACCTTTACAAATTGGGTATTTTGAAAAAAAGTCTTACATTACACTCATGGGGGTCATACATTAACTTAAGCTATGAAAGTTTAGTTCCTAAGGTGCAACCTGTTTAAGAGGAAAATATTAGCATACATACACTTTCTCGAATATAGTAAGATTACAAAAATACTAGCTGATTTACCCAGTTTTGCACCAAGAAAGAAATTTTCCAGATAAAGACATATCTACGCCAATGAACGCTCTTCCTCCTTGTTCCCTGTTGCACAGGGGTGAGAATCAGGTAAGATTGTTTTAAAGCTCTTTACGTCAATAGGGGCACTCCCAAAATCCTGTGCAAATATTGTTGGCAAATAATTCTTGTCTACCACAATCGCATGTAAAGATCGGGTATAAATGCATTTTATTGTTTGACCCTCAAAACACTATTTTGAAACCTTTACAGTGAAATTACCCTAAGACAAGATGGGAATTTTTAAACGGAAATAAATTAATAACTGACATATCTAAAACCTATTGATTGATCTCAATCAAGCTTTGCCTTATTAAACATGTTACATGAGCATGCATTTGCCAGACGAACCTGCCTTGTATGTTTTTGTAACTCAAACAATGTTTCCCTTTGTTTCTGTTGCAAAGAAATAAAATTGGGGCCAGAACAGCAATGGTAAATATGGTGAAAAATGTCTGGAAGCTTCACATTTATTGCAGAAGTTTTGTAAGTGTGATGAACCAAAAAGCAACACATCAGAATCATCAATTAGCAAAAATAATAATTGCATCATGGTTCCTTAAAAAGGTTGGACAACAACGTTTTTTGACTAAATGGTCTTTTTTGTAATTAAGCATCCACGTAAAATAATATTATTTGGGCGCTGTGTTACACTTTCTGTGCAGCTTGTTGTGTACTGCTGGTTTATATTATATTATATACAAAGTGATGATGTGGAAACTAATGATGCATAACTTGATGATGTGGAAACTGATGCTGTAGTAGTAATAAATGTTGTGGTAGTGATTTCTGAACAAAAAATGAAGCAATACTGTCACTGACATAAAGGAGGACAAACAAAAGTAATAATAATCATTTGAGTGGTTGTTAAGGTAACTGACACAGTTGCCTCTTAAAAGTATTCCATCAGTTAATGTTTGTGTTCCTCACGTTTCAGACTAATTTTGGGTCATTCCACATGAAATCAACCAGCAACATTCTTGACCCCTCAATTTGTTATGAAATTTGGCACACATGTTGGGCATGTTATACAAATTATTCTGCCAAATTTAAGATCTTTAATTAAGTGAAATCATTTTTGAATTATTCCATATTAACGATAAAAAATGTCAACAATTTTGCATTACATTATTAAGTGCTGGTTTTGGTCTTAAAAAAGCTAAGATATTGTTCTATCCACAGATATGTATTACATGACAGTGTAATAACATTGTTTGTGTTGTGCAGACATGGGGTCAAATATATTTGTATTTTAAAGTATTTAAATACATTTTTTAAGCATTTGTATTTGTATTTTACACTAATTAAATGAAAGTATTTGTATTTAAATACTTCCATAAAGTATTTGAAATTTTCAAATACTTTTATTTGGACATGGTTATTAATAAATGATATGTTACATTTTGTGTTCACATATCTTGTTTAACTTCTTGAGAGGCAGACATTTTACTGGTTCATTTGACAATTGACCACATTTTCCAGTCTGAAAGAAAGCCATTATGTGGTCACTTAGGTAATTATGAGAGCATACCAGTGAAGTCAGGATCATTCTGTTAGTTGTCACCTGTGACCAAGATGCAATTAGCAACAACAGAACTTGCACTGGCATGCCTGTCTTTTGATCATGGTTTTATTGCCCCTGCTAAGGAACTCTGCTAGCTGCTAAGGTGTGCTATTGTGTCAATGCTTTTGTGAACTGGTAAGACATATTTGCACCCTGTGGGTTGAGGGGAAGGTAGGGGCTTCCCAAGCCAGATCATTACTTGCCTACATTGTTGCAATGTTACAGCATACCAGATTTTGCTGTCTATAAGGAATATCTCATGTAATAGTTATACATAACATCATGGAATTATGTCGATAAACAACATAATTATCTCGTAATATAACATTTGTTTTTGGTGTAGCCTCTCTTGTAAAAAATATTCTGAAAAGTATTTGAAATACTTCCTAATGTATTTGTATTTAAATACTTTTGCATTACAAATTATTTGTAATTGTATTTGAACCCCTCATGAGTATTTGTATTTAAATAACTTTCAATGTATTTGACCCCATGTCTGGTGTTGTGTACCAACGATGAAAAACAGCATGATGCTGTTCCATCGATGCTGTTCCACAGTGTACCATGGAGGATAGTAATGGACGGTAGTTATTATTAGAGTTGTGTACCATATGGCTCTATACGGTAAAAGGTAAAGGTAAGTTTTTATGTAACACAGTATCCAGTCCTCAGGACTGCTCAAAGCACTTTACTTTTTACTCGCTGCCAGACCTGTTCAATACAACACCATCTCGACTTATCTGGGAAGCATCCTGTATGGTATATGGTATGTACCATATATTCTATACGGTATCTTGTATGCATTTATGGTTTTTTCGTTATACGTTAAATTTTGTGGATCGATGGTTTAAAACATTAACTTCACAAATGAAAAATTCACTTTGCATAGATGACATTTAAAATGAAGGTCGAATTATAGGCATATAGTACTATTCAATACAGTTTGAAGCTTGATCGTTGTTTGGTTGTCCGCTCTAAGCAACGACATGCACAGTGCATGGCTTTTCTTGCATTTTTTTCATATAGGGTGACTTTTACGCTGTTTGGATATACATTTAGCATTAACAGTTGACGATGTATACATACTCTAGGGAATACTGGTTTGGCTAAATAAAAAAACGGTTTCAAAACCGTATAAAAAACAGTTCATCGATATATGGTACACATCACTAGTTAATGTATTGTACCATACTTTATATACTTACCACATTTGTTTTCATGTTGACTCGATTACAATATATTAAATGTTTTTTGTTTTTGTAACTATTCTTCTGTTGGATTGTGTATTTTGGGACCAATAAATATTTCCTGTGCCTCTTCCTATTATCATGAGTCAGTACGGCCATTACAAAATTATAAGTTAACCTTAAAGTCGTAGGTACACTAAACATGAGCCTACTGGAACATGGCACAAGTACCTGTGGAAGTAGACGGTGAAGCTGTGCTGGTGTCTTCAACTGTGGTCGTAATCACTTGTGTGGTTGTTAATGGCATGGCAAGTAAATGAGCCATATTTTATACATAGCTATCATAGTAAAAATGACGCATGGGAAGACATTATTTCAAGTCTGTGAAAATGTTCATCAAGTTGAAAGATTAATTCAATAATGATTTTTCTGAATACACAACTACTGGTAATTCGTCAAACCATCTGGCGAGCAGAGAAAGAACAGTTACTGATAAAGGCCACAGAAGGTTGTCGAAACGTCGACGTGAGCTTCGAATTACTAGTTGTGTATTAAAAAATCATTATTTAATTATACCTAGTATTATCTACTACATTAAAGCTGAGAGTCACCAAACTGCAACAATTGGTGTTGTCAAACAGATTTTTAAAAGGTTTACACCCACTCATGAACCAACAAACCAAGAGCAGCACAATGACGCCATCATATGGATGGCAGGTCAACTCGGACTACTGTCATTACCGCAGTGAGTGGCTTGTGGTGATGTTCCAAGATGGCTTGCAATGCTTGCTGCACTAACAAATCGATACAGGAGCCAATGTTAAGGACCTTATCTTATTATGAAAGAACACAATATTTATTTATTTGCATTGGCTCATTCATTCTCAGTCAATTATGCTCCAAAAACTAACACCAAGAGAGCGAAGGAGCACCAGCTCCTCAATGCAGGTATGCTTTAAGATATCAGTTAAATTAGAATAAGTTTCTGGACACACAAACATTTTTAGAAACATTTTTCAGACGACTAGAGAAATGTACATTCGCAAACCTTCAAGAATTTCAAATAATATTACAGTCCTGCACGAAGGAGACTTACCCAGCTTGACACAGAGGTCTTTTGTGTCACCAACCGCCTCAACATGACAGTTAACTTCAATGGCGCCATTCTGTGTGACTTTGTCACTCGGCACTGTCAGGATGTTGGTGCAGGTGTACACCAAGCTGGTGCTGTCTTGGACACATTTGGTTGTGTTCAGCAAGGATTCACTCAGTGCTGGATTAGTGGACCATGTCAATGTTGCCTGAGGCTTGGATTCTACTGAACATTCCAATGTTGAGTTGTTGGGAGTATTGTCCACAATAATTTCCTCGTTGCAGTTGCAGGACTCGTTGTTGTACAGAAGTTGGTAATTCTTTGGTCTCACTGAAATCAGGAAACAACATTGGCACTGATTCAGGATTATTTCTAGTGCACACCAGCTATCTACTTTATTACATATTAATTTTCAGCATAAAATGAACAATGGAATTGTCAGAATGCATCCAGAAAACATAAAGTTTTTAAGTAGTTCCCACATCTTCATATAGGCCTTGACATTAAGGTTTTGTATCCACTGGCCCAGGGGCCCAGTAGAATGGCCCGAATTTTTTTTTAAACAATGCTGATACCGAAGTGCCTATCACTTCACAAGAAGTCTACAAAGGCTTGCCAGGAGCGACGTCAAGCAGACTTTTCTAAAGTTCTTATTTGTGCATATTCGTTTACGAAATTAAGATAAGAAGTGAGAATGCGAAGTTAAAATGAAGATTTTTAATTGTGGTGTCACACTATTAATGCAAGATCTGAGACTGAGGCATCATTCGCAACATACAATCTTCTCACATTTATTTATACAGTGCATTATTACACCGATACAAAATAAGCCATCTGCACCAATGGCAACAGTCATTGTCAGTGTTGTTTCACTTCTGGGTACATACCACATAATAAAGTCAGTTTAACTTCAAAGAATACTGTAAAAGTAAAAAAAAAAATACAATTATACAAGCCTATTATTACCTCGGGGCTCGAAACTTTAGTTGGCTGTCCTCAGCATTTCTTAGATTTGGTTGTGCCTGAGGCTCTGGTTCACTTTTCGACTGGCGATGTAAACAACGCTGCGGTGTGCGACAATGGGGATGCTGTCCAGAGTCCTTGCTCTCATTCTGCCAAGGCTGTATTACATTTACAAGACCCACCGATGCAGCCATGGTCTTTTGCAATGTTATCAGTATCAAACGTTTGACAGAATAACAAGTTCCCTTGAAATCTTTCCATTATGAAATAGAATGAATACGCACTAGCGTTTTATCATCGCCTGCCATCCGTAGCCAACGTGTAACAAGATCGCTTATTGGGTGAATAATTAATTATCCCCGCCATTCGCCAATCATGCATGCGGACACAAATGAGTTCCGCACTGCATACATCATCGTATACGCATGGCTGAATTTTATTCACTGTTGTTTAATTAGTTGTAACAAAAATGTAATAAAACGAATATTGATTAAAATATAAAATACAAATATTAGGGTTGTCCCGTTTTTCTAGGTAGGATAGGATTACTGGAAACATGATGATGATCAATCGGACTGAATGCAGTGGCACATCGGGCCAGTAAAATATGAAAACAGGTGGCCCGACAGCTTCAAAAAAGGCGCCGGACCAGCGGGCCAATGTTAATGTCGAGGCCTGTCATACGTGTCATTAAGGTTCAACAAACCAAAAATTGGAAGAAATCTGAAGCAGTTACAGTAAACAATATTTACCAATACTGTAGTATGTGATAGTAGAGTATACTAAATTAATGCAAAGTCTGGATACATGAAGACTCATGGTTAGAGGTTTATCGTGCATGTTTCAGGTATGAGTGTAGATGGAGTGATAATGTGAAGGGGCTACTGTGGGTGGTAGATGACTGAAAAAAATCGTGGTGTTAGTGGAAATATAAACGTGGGTTGTGTAGGTGAATAAGGTGGTAAGATGGAGCACAGTGGCACAGTGTATAAAGCATCAGACTCTCAATCGAGAGAACCTGGATTTAAATCCTGTGCTGTCATGTTGAACCTTGGGCAAGTCTGTTCACTCTACGTTGCTCCAGTTCATTCAGCTGTGTGAATGAGTACCTAGCTATAGACAGTGGTATATATTAGTGTGAGAATAGCTTTAATTGCGGTGTGGCTGAATGAGAAGTCGAGATGGTGTTCAACTGAACAGATGGGCCAAGTGAGATGCGCTTTGATCGACTTTAATCAACCCTTTGAGCAAATAGTAGTATTGGACACTGCCAGGGTAATTATTACTATTTGGGGAATGACACACTGGAATAACAACTTAGGCATTGGGTATTTTGCATGGTTTACTATTTTGTAGAATGAAAATAATCTGTGGGACAGGTGTTTTTAAAGTTTTTTTTATGCAAAGCGTTTGATGTCAAAAAGCTCTGTAATTTTATGTAATGGTTTCAATTACACAAAATAATTACAGAATAATTTCAAAACCAGAACCAATTATTATTACAGCATTTGTCTGTAATCAATTACAAATACAATTACAGAATTGGACCTAGCCCTGATATATGTATATATACATGTATATATACATAACCCAGAGCTACACATACATCACACGGTATATACAACATACCAGTGTAGCTAATTTTGTTATGTGTGTAACATACAGGACTTCTGAGAAGTTCATGTATCTGTATCAGATAGAAAACATCCTTTCTATTTAGCACATTTCTGCAAGTAGAAAGAGGACATACATGCATATACTAGAGCACCATTTGTGCACAGCAATGCAGTAATGTCAGTTCTTACATAGCACAGTACCCAGTCCTCAGGACTGCTTAAAATTAAAGTGCTTTACATTTTACCCCCTGGCAGACCTTTTCAATCAAATACCATCTCAACTTCTCTAGGAAGCATTCAACCATGCTGCAATTAATGCACAAAGACTATTCATATACAAATATCCACGACTGTCTATAGCCAGGTACTCATTCATACAGCTGAGTGATCTGGAGCAACGTATAGTGAACAAACTTGGCGAAGTTTCGACACGGCAGCACAGGATTCAAATCCTGTTATCGTGATTGAGAGTCCAACGCTCTACCTACTGTGCCACTGTGCTCCACAGCAGTGACTGAGCAGTAGCAAGCATTTTTTATGTGAAGACATATATTGCACATTATTTATTAGTTGCTGTTCTAAAGCATTGTCCTCACCTTTTACGGTCACAGTGAACTTGGTGTCTGTTGGTACTTTATCATATGCATCATCCTCTGCTATACAGCTGAACTCGCCGTCATCGTAGGATTCCATAGAGAATGTCGTCAACTCAGAGACCGTCAAGTTGGCCCGAGGTTCTAAGCCACAGATTGCACTGTATGAGATGCTTGCGACGGCTCCACTAGTTATAGTTATTGTGGCACAAGTGTCTGTGCCTTTCTTCCACTGGACTTTTGACAGGTCACCAATTGTCTTGTTGTGCTTACAGGTGAAGTTGACCTGTTCATACTGGAAGAACTCGTACTCTGAAAGTATAAAAAGTTGTGTTTCACATTCCGTTCTGTAAATATTGATTACTTAAGTTGGTCAATGTTTACAGTTGCCTAACTTCATGCATTTTGGGATTTGCGATGATATGGTGCATTATGATTAATTCAAATGGTAATATTAACAGAATTAATATTTTTAATGAATATCTATGACTGTGAGTAACACATCACATAAAAGGTGAGGAGCTTAGCAACTGATACATATATATATATACATATTTATCATTTTTGTAGACAGAAAAAAAATTAAACAAGATTAATTATTATTAAAGGGAAACAAAATGAAAATTGTTGGATTTATGCAGCTAAAAGAGTTAATTACAAAGTAACCATTTGCAACTACAATCACATTTTTAATGTACCAGGTAAGTGCTTTATTAAAAAACAGTTTAGAACACACTGCTAACATATTTAATGGACAGTTGACGCCTTTTTGGCCGGTAAACTGATGTCTTAAGCTCCTGCTTCAACAACATTTTGTTGAACAATGAAAACGAATATTCTGTTTAACTAAAATCAAACAATGAAGAAAGCAATCACAGCTATTTAATCATTTAGCATTAGTCATAGTCAATCTTGGAGTTCGATGAAACATTCTGAACATTCACAACCTCATACAACAGGCCATGCTAATCAAAGGGTTGTATTATCACCCACAAAATCTATATTTGAAAACATTCTAGTCGTATGCTTGCTGATAACATTTGTGATTCAGCTTTCTAAACCTCATTATTATGCAATATAGTGTGTGTGTGAGTGAGTGAGTGAGTGAGTGAGTGTGTGTGTGTGTGTGTGTGTGTGTGTGTGTGTGTGTGTGTGTGTGTGTGTGTGTGTGTGTGTGTGTGTGTGTGGTGTGGTGGTGTGGTGGTGTGGTCTGTGGTGGTGTGGTGTGTGTGTGTGTGGTGTAGTGATGTGTGGTATGGTGTGGTGTATGTGTGTGTGAGGTGGGTGAGGTGAGTGGTGGTGGAGTGGTGGAGTGTGAGTGAGTGAAAGAGTGAGTGAGTGAGTGGGTGGAGTGGAGTGAGTGGAGTGAGTGAGTGAGTGAGTGAGTGAGTGAGTGTGTGTGTGTGTGTGTGTGTGTGTGTGTGTGTGTGTGTGTGTGTGTGTGTGTGGTGTGGTGGTGTGGTGGTGTGGTGGTGCGGTCTGTGGTGGTGTGGTGTGTGTGTGTGGTGTAGTGATGTGTGGTGTGGTGTGGTGTGGTGTGTGTGTGTGTGTGTGTGTGTGTGTGTGTGTGTGTGTGTGTGTGTGTGTGTGTGTGTGTGTGTGTGTGTGTGTGTGCATGTGGTTTTGACCATGTGGAGTAACTTCAATTCCTGGTGGTCTACATGATCCAAAGTGAACCAAAACAATAATTAATGTTTAAATCATAATTGTATAATTATGTATACTATATATATATATATACCTTTTTAGTTATAAGAAATATATAGCTGTGAGATGGCAATTTCTGACAACATTTGGCTATAGGTAGGGGAAAAACAGCAATGTGGCCCACATTTCTTGTCATTAACCAGGGTGAACATTGCTTCAGTATAAATCCAGTAATTTTGTGTAATGACTAGTATTTTCAGTAATTTTGCGTAATGACTATGTGAAACAGTCATTTTGGATAATGCCTAAAAATGCCAGCCATTACATGAAATTACTGATTAATTACACAGATAGGCTGTGACATACGAAGATCATTCTATGTCAAATCAACAAATATTCAAAACGTTTGTGTCTCAGAATGACTTAGTTTTAAGCAATGAGTAATTGGCAATAGTTAAGTATTTATGCAAAAAAGCTAAGCACCTATTGTAAATTATGTCCGTCACACCGTGGTATTACCCGAACCGGATAAACTCCCAAAATCACACCCTTCATTTTTTTAATCCAGCACATAACCCCACTCGAACGTAACCCCTCTGGACAGTACCCCACTTGGACAGAACCCCATTCACTGATGAATCTGTTGGACACAACCCCACTCTAGTAATAATTCTTCAGCAGAATAAACAATATTGTTTTGAATAAGTAATTAAATGTGATTACAATATGTTCATTTGAATTGTTGGCATTTATTGTCATTAGAATCAGACATACATCGTTCGTGTACATCTTTCTAGAATATTTGAATTCTTGAAATACTTTGTAGAATATTTGATTTCTTGAATTGTTAACAATTCTGAATAAAAAAATAAGTTTTATATACAGACCGGCACGATGGTGTCAAGACCATTCCTGTAGTCCTAAAAGGAATTGGACACTGTGTTTGATGGAAGTAGTGTATTTGACAATATTTGAATTGTAGTTGAATGTGATTACAATACGTTCATTAGAATTCTTGAATTGTAGGCATTCCTTTTCATGTCACCGACATGCATTGTTCATGTAAAGACTTTGCAGAACGTTTGAATTTGTGAAATACTTAGCAGAATATTGAAATTATTGAAATACTTTGCAGAATATTTTAATCCTTTTTAAAAATACTTTGTAGAATATTTGAATTCTTGACATTTCTGAATAAAATGAAAATTTTTTGTGTGAATGTGGCATATCCTTATATGTGGCTGGATTGGGGTTATGTACAAGTGGGCTTATGTCCAGTGGGGTTTTTACCAGTGGGGTTTTGTCAGTTTACAATCATGTTTACTTGTTTTCAGGAGCCTCTACTAAAATGAGAAGTTTATAAGTTGCATAATCTGACATTTGTTTCGACACCAACTTTTAAAATGTCCTGAAATTGGCTGATTTCACACAGGAATGACCCATAATTTATCCCATCCCATCAGCTTAATACGCGATCTGCATACATGCATTTGAACACAGCAGCAATTAAGGCATTCAAGCTTCCAATCAAGATTTCACAAGATTGCTGTCCAGAGCTGTAAGCTCCAGCTAGATGGCATGCAGACAAGAAAAGCCTTTGGCTTATCGAGAGTCCAACAATTTGTCACCTACGTATAACTCGCCCTCGCCAGATAGGTGTCAATTTTATTTTTGAATATATTCACACTGCTAGTATTAGCATTAATCGTGCCCAAACACATAATCTTGATGTGATACAGGGGTGTAAAAATGGGACATATTATTAGTATATGACGCACTGTTTTCAATTGACTAGATAGGGCCTACATGTCCAAAATGATCTGGAGTTGAATCTTGACATTTTTGCACAACCATTGGCATTGATGGTATTTTACGATTGTTTCACTGAATCTGAGAGTATCATCTGGGCCTCGGCCACGCTTAGACTAGTCCCTGGGAATGTTAATCTCTTCATAATGTACGCAATTATTAAGTAATCCTGTTAAAATGGCCCCGCCTTCACGATCCACATAAGCCATCCTCACGAATATTCGGGAGTGTCTGTCAGACTTCGGTTAGCTACACCGAGTTAATAGATGCAAGAAAAACGTCATCAACATGTGTGTGTTTGGATTACCTACCGCCATGAGAATGAGTTGTGACCGATAAAATTATCAAAAGGAAACGTGGACCAGCTGCTGTTCATGTCACAGATTCAGGAAAGAAAAGAAGGAAAAATATATGGAATAAACGGAGAATGGACGTAGCAACAGCTCACGACAGACGGATTTATTTATATAAAAAAACACAAGCTCTCCATGCACGAAGCCATCGTATGACATTGTCTTGATGACATATTGAATGATTGGCATTGTTTTTGTTGGAATATAAAAACATACAAAATCTCACCTATGGTACTATCATGTTCCTTTTTTACTAGGTACATCTGGCTGTACATTTTAAAGTTTAGTTTTAATGAAATATTTAGATAACAGAAACTTATTGAAGCTGAGAAACATTCAATAATGAAACCATTTTGTTTGCACCATAAATCCAGCTGCTATTTCCATAAGCAGTATAAATTTATACAACATTATATATCACGTGAAGTAATGTTCAATAGTAAAATATCATAGGTAGTTATCTACTATCTTTATAGGGTTTCATTTTAGTTTCAAAAATGTTGATCTATAAAGAACATAATAACATTATTGTTGACAACAATTTAAAATATATATTGCATCAGTGTAACAAAGGACATACCTCAGCTAGATTCATGTTTTATTTTCTACTGGGAGTGGAATTTGTTCTGCCCATCACTTAGAGTAAAAGATATTGAATTTGTTTCTGTCGAACTCCTGTTTTGATGACAACAGATAAAATGGCCATTGTATGATGGAAATATAGTTAAAAAATTACAAAACTTTAAAAGTAGTGCACATTTTAAAACACTGTTGTCAGTCATCATTAGTGTATTTACTCAACCCTAACAAGATCCCTAAAACATTGATATTTTAAGAATTTTCAAAATTATTGTAAAAGCAATTTTGTCGACAACTTTTTATACTCTATTCCCAGTATAGCTCACATAACACAAACTTTTTTCAACAAATTTGGAAGAATATGCTGTAGAACACAATCCAAACATGATGAGCATATAGCCATAAGAAAGCATACATTCCACTATGTACTCCTATTTTGCAACATAATGACGGGATGTTGTGCATTTGGATGCACAAATTGATCGATTGCACAAATCCATTTGAAACATGTAGTAGTGATGTACATATTCCCAGCAGAAGCCACACGGAACTATCAAATGTACTATTCACATGAAGAAGCACAGTGATCTATTATTAGATTTGTTATATTCATGGATAAAAACTTATACATGTAGAGTGCAGATCTGCTACTGTCCAAAGTTCGAGCATTACAAAATTCCGTGGCAACACGGAATTTGTGTACTTTTTAACTAACCTAAAACTTTTACATTGAATGATGACATGCAGCCAGGTTTATTAATAATCATAGCTGTAGCATTAGAAATAATATGTGAACGTACGAATCTCACATTTTCATGTTTCGGTTCAAATAAGTGGGGAAACGGGGACTTTTTAAAAACGGCTGACTGGAAGGCAAAACCGTAGACACACAGACCCAATCCGCACCGTCGCCGTCGCCGTCGCCGTCGCCGTCGCCGTCGCCGTCGCCGTCGCCGTCGCCCCCGCGCGGGCAGACGGATTGATGGGTCGGAAGTTATAATTATACTTAATCGAAACGTCACCCGATGGACGGCATTAAAATCAGGATAAATAAACAATGCATAAGCTCCCTGCATTGTTAAAATTATACCTGTCAATATACATTATGTCTACGAACTGCTGATTTAAAAAGCCATTACTTTCAACAACTCACCACGAAATCTGACATGTTGACTGTGTGTGTGACGTGACCAGTTTCTGTGCGTTACACTGCACGTGCATGAATATTCATTACACTCGAGATGCTTAACATCGCATCAGTATAAAAGAGTACAAACGTAGAACGTCTGCTAGTTAATACGCCCTGTTTTGCAATGTGGCTCTTGTGCGTTGTGGGGACATTCGTACTAACACTCGGTGAATGCGTTGTCGCAAATACAGGTAAGTTCATCACTAATTGGCAATATTCTGCTAACTAAATAATTTAATCATAAAATAACGTATTTAATGTTTAACTAATTGTAATAATTGGGCACTTGTGAGTTGTGTAGAATCCGGACCCACATCGATTTCGCCGTTATAACTTGGGTTTTGCCTAACTTTGATAGGCCTTCATCAGACTCAGAATATATAGTTCCATCATTCAACATCATCCCAAGCACATTTATATTACGAAAATATTGTGTCTTAGCGCACTTTTTAATCCCAAATAGCGACCTGGTTTGCATAATTTGGGTGTTACCTGCGCAAAAAGCCAATAAATAATTGTGTTTACGCGAATCATTTTGAGCTGGCTGCCGCGTGAATGATTAATTAACCTTCTGTGCTGTGAACCGTCGGTATTTTCTTTCGACCCGTTCCGCCGCCTTCTGGTTTATAAGTTATAGTGCTGCCACATAGTAATAGTCAAGAGCACTATATACGTGATTTTATGCGGGACAACACTACCAAATAAAGTTGTGACTCGTTGACTCGGAAACGTGGCTTGTTTGCTGATAACACAAGTCATATGTATGTTTGTATTAGAGCTTAATAGTAAGCCAACTCTTTATGTATAACTAGATTACATAACTACAATAATATACAATGTTGATACCTAATTATACATGTCATAACAAATACACAAAACTGACAGCGAAGGTGGGGGAACCGACCACACCAGGCCAATTCTGTAATAACAAATTTTCAGAATGGCTCCCCCCACCCCAAGGAGCACTATAAGTTATTTTGTGTTGAATTTTGACTTTCGTTTATTAGTGGGCGACATAGTTCAAAATACCATAACAAATAAATTGTGCATTAGGTGATAAAATCATGAAATCTGGTATATATGCAGAATAAATTATAAACTACCAAAATTAAAAGTCTATCATTTCCAGGTGGCAAATAACTTGATTACACATTTGTATGTTATACCTATATTTATATTTACTTATTTTAAGCCCATCGTCCGTCCTGTGACATAGGCCGTCGACATCAGCTCTCTAGAATCCTCTGCACTTCTCTCCAGCTGTTTCCAGGTGTAGCCCATCTGCTTGGTGTCTGCCAGGAAACTACCTTCGCCAAGGGTTCTTCGGCCGGCCTCTGTTTCTCTTGCAAATTTTGGATTCCATTTCAGGGAATGCTTGAAATGGAATTTCTGGTGATGCTTGACGCTGGTTTCCGGAGCGTGTGACCAATCCATCCCCATCTTCTTCTTCTGATCTCATCCTCCACAGGCAGTTGGTGTGTCCTCCTCCACAAGTCAAAGTTGCTGATCGTGCCTGGCCAGTCGATCTGGAGGATTCTTCTTAGGCAGTTGTTGATAAAGATGTGCATTCTGTTGATGATGGTGTTGATTGTCCTCCTCGTCTCTGCTAGATACAGTAGAACTGACTTCACATTGGAATTAAACAGCCGGATCTTTGTGTGTAATGACAGCATTTTGGAGCTCCATATGTTCTTGAGCTGTAGAAATTCTACTCTCGCTTTACATTGCCAATACTTTCTCTGACATCTGCGTCTGTGCCGCGCCGTGTTTATCGATGACACTGTCCAGGAAGGTGAAGGCCAGCTACCTCTTCAAATGCACTCTCTTTCAGCGTGACTGGGTCAGTGCTGGCTGTGTTAACCTTAAGGATCTTCGTCTTTCCTTTAAGGCAGTTTAGGCCCATTTGTTTTGTCTTGCATCTGCTGGTGGCTGTGGGACAGCAGTGCCAGATCATCGGCAAAGTCTAGGTCCTCTAGTTGTGCTTGTCCATAGAGTCCACTGGCTTCCATTCCTCCTCTGCATTGTGCACTTCGTCATAACCAAATAAATTGACAGGAGTAGGAGGAACGGGGACAGCAGGCAGCCTTGTCTAACTCCAGTCTTCACTTCAAAGCGACTCGTGAGCAGCTGTCCACCACGGATTACTCTACAGCCCGTTCCTTCATAGCTGTTCGTGATCAGGTTTACCGTTAGGTTGGCACTCCATAAAGTCGTAGTAGTTTTCAGAGGATCTCCCTGTCTACACTACCGAATGCCTTTTCATAGTCGATGAAGCTGATGTAGAGCGAAGAGTTCCACTCCAAGGATTGCTCTACTATGATGCGCAGTGTTGCAATCTGCTCCATGCATGATCTCTTCAGGCGGAAATCAGCTTGCTGCTCTCTTAGCAATGAGTCGACTGTGTCTTTCATCCTTTCTAAGATGATCCTACTGAAGACTTTCCCTGGCACTGCCAGAAGTGTGATTCCTTTGTAGTTGGAACAGTTGCTGAGGTCTCATTTTTGGGAAGCCTCATGAGGTATCTCTCGATCCAGTCTGATGGCACCACTTCCTCTTCTTAGATCTTTCTAAAGAAATGTTACAGTAGTTCCACATATGTGTCTACATCTGCCCTGACTGCTTCTGCCGGAATATCGTCTGGACTTGTTGCTTTGTTGATTTTCAGCTGCTTTATTGCCTTCATGATTTCTTCCTTGGTAGGCTTGTCACAGTTGGTGTGTAGATCAGCTTTAGCTAAGTGGATGTAGGGGTGGGGGCGGGGCGGTGGGACAGGTCTGTTTAGACGTTCTTCAAAATGTTCAGCCCATATGTTCAGCTGATGTTCAGTTCTCGTGATGGCCTTTCCCTCCTTGTCTTTGACGGGTATTTGTGGCTTGCTGTACTGGTCTGATAATTTCCTGGTGGTACGTGTCATGCAGTTGTCTCATGTTTCCACTGCGAGCCGCTTTAACAAGATTTTACCAGATTTAACAAGACTGGTACCCAAATAATTAACTCTAGATGGTAGGTGGGCAAGGAAGCCATTTGGCTTATCGATATTCTAACCCTACATGTATCCCGCCCTTCTGAGGTATGTGTCGATTTTATTTTTAAACATATTCACACTACTAGTACCCACACAATCAGCAGATAATGTGTTCCATTCATTTATAGTCCTTTGTAAACATGATGAGTTTTTTATATATAATATACACTGCTCCATTATTAATGTAACTTCATGTCCTCTAGTCTTTCTATCTTTCTTAACTGAGAAAAAATATTGATATCAATATTTCAATAACCGTTCAATATTTTAAACACTTCTATCTGATCTCTTCTCAACCTCCTGGTCTCTAGCATTGTTAAATCACATTCTCTTAGGCGTTTTTCGTAACTAAGATCCCTCAGTTTTTGTATCATTTTAGTTGCTCTCCTCTGTACTCTTTCTAGCATATCTATGTCCTTCTTGCGGTATGGTCTCTACGCGTGTATACAATATTCTAAATGAGGCCTAACTATTGTTTTGTACAGCAGTATCATTAGTTCTTCTTCCTTATACGCCATATTTCGCCTAATTAATCCAATGATTTGATTTCCTTTTAAAGCTGCAATTCCGCACTGCTCTGAAACCTTCATATCAGCACTAATGGTTAACCTTAAGTCCTTTTCTTTTACAGTAGTACTTAGTACAGTACCTCCATTGTATATTCTACATCTTCATTCCCATCGTTTATATATATATATATATATATATATATATATATATATATTAAGAATAATATAGGTCCCAGTACTGATCCCTGTGGTACCCCACTCAACACTGATTTCCAGTTTGAAGCTTCTTTCCATTCTAAAGGAATTATTCCCTCTTCTAATGACAAATTGAAAACTGTTGCAAGCGGTATGCTTATTTGTTCTACAATTTCCAATAGTAGTTTGGGCGGAATCCCATATACTCCAAATTATTTATTATCCTTCATAGCCCTAATTTTCTTAGCTACCATTTCCGGGGTTACAACTACCTGTCCTAAATAGTCTGATTCTGCCCCTTTGAACTTAGCCTATGGTACTGACAGTGAATTAATATCTTCTCTTGTAAAAACCGAACTACAAATATACTCATTCAGGTCTTCTGCCATTAAGAATCCCTTTGATATTATATTTCCAGCACTATCTTAAAGGGGACCGACCTCATCCTAAACTTTCTGTTTGCTTCGAACATACGCATAAAAACTCTTGTTGTCATGTTTTATATTACAAGCTAATTTTTGTTCATAGCTTCTCTTTGAATTTCTAATTTCAGCTGTAGCTTGGTTTAGTGTTTCTTGATCAATGTTGTAGTCTTCATCATTTCCAGTACGTCTACATGACTTCCACATCATTTGTTTGTACTTAATTTTGTTAATGGTTTCTTTCGATAGGTGTTTCTTTTTTGACCGTTTCCTTTATTTTTCAAGGGACCAAATTTATCGACGATGCACTCAATTTTACTCTTTAAGATATTCCAGCATTCTGTTGCTATTCTTCAGTGTGTTGTTCCAGTCTATCTATGCTAAATATTTCCTCATGTCCTTATATCTTCCTTTGTGGAAATGTCTCCTGTACTGCTTTTTACTATTCTTTTCTGATTTTACTTTGATGGTAAATATATTTGGCTGTGATCACTACTCCCCCAGTGGTTCACTTGACATTGTGAACTAATTCATTCTGTGAGGACAAAACTATGTCTAACACATTCTCACCGCTGGTTGGTTCTAGATGATGTTGAGAAAGGAAACTATCTTGCACTAAAACTAAAAACTTATGGTCCTCACTACCCATACTCTGTAGAGATTTCCATTGTATATGCCCATGTTTAAAATCCCCCACAATAACACAGTCCCGTTTGCTTACGTCCCTTATAGCGTTTTGTACTTTTTCATTCTCTTCGATGCTTATGTTTGGACTTCTATGAACTAACCCAACCTTTACGTTCATGTTCCTGTAACTATGTTACATCAAACAGCTTCTTCGCAATCTGTTTTCTCTTTCTAATTTTATTTCATAAGCCTGGATAGATTCTTTAATATATAAAATAACTCCACCTCCCTTTCTTCCCATTCTATCTTTCCTAAACATTACAGATCCTGTCAGTCCCAATTCGGCATCTGATATATCGGTGGTGGCCCATGATTCGGTTATACCTATTGTGTGAAGGTCAATATCTTTACCATAATGTTTAGTTAATTTCCTTTGTTTACTATACTCCTTGCATTTAAACAAACACATTTATATCCAGCTTCAGAACAGTTTTTTAGACTGTTCTTTGCTGATTTATTTGTGCTGTCTTTATCTATTCCACCAGTTTCAGGCTTCTCTGTGAGTCCCCCTGCGAATCTAGTTTAAATAGATGCAACCTGTCCCACTGTTAACAGATCGCAGCAGGTTCTTTGAAAATACTGCTGCCCCTTTCCACTTAGATGGAGGCCATCTCTCATGTACATGTCTTCCCTCCCAACAAAGTACCCCCATAAATCTGTGAATCCCACCCCTTCTACTTCACACATCTGCTCAACTAGTGCGTTGTTCGCCATCCTCTTGCAGTGTCTGTATGTTGCCGCCCTTCCTCCCATTACTAACAAAATTAATGAGAGAATAATCTGTTTGCTCGGCCTATTTTGCCAGGCCGTCAATGTAGTTACGCTTGTCTGTTTTTCACTCTTCTTTACTTCTTTATTGGCTTCTGTATGCTCTTCCTGTGCCTTTGCACTTGCCGCTCTTGTGCGACTGTTGTTTACTGTTGTTTTCTGCTCCTTCCGCATTTGGATCCTGCGCAAGGTTTCTGCTGATATCCATTGTCTCCCCTGCTCTTTCCCGAGGCCAACCATTTCTTGACAAGTTGATGTCTGTGTCTCTTTGATGTTCTGCCACCGGCTGTTCAGGTCGATTTCTTCTTTTAATAGCTCATGTAGCACTTGGTATGTGTTGGTCAGGTACAGTTTGTCTTCCTCTCCTGTCTGTGGATCTTTCAGGAGGCCGACATTAATTGTACTTTCGTTTATTTTTGCTGTCTCCATCCAACATATCTCCAATTTGAGTTTCAGTCTAGCAATCAACAGGTGGTAGTCGGATGCAACATCAGCTCCACTCATCACGTTCACAACTTGAAGCGACCACCTGAATCTCTTGCCTATGCAGATGTGATCTATTTGGTTTTCTGTCGCGTAATCTAGTGACGTCTGTGTAACCTTGTGTATCCTCTTTTGTGGGAAAATGCTGTCCCCGGTGTCAATTCTGTTCAGGGTACACGTGTCCGCAAATCTCTCTCAATACTCCTTCATCTCTCCAAGTTCATGGGTTCCTACCACTTCTTCATATCCCGTTCTGTCCATTCCAATTATCCAATGAGGATGTTGCATCTTTCTCTGGGCACTTGTCTAGGATGCTTTGTATTCTGTTGTAAAATTAGTCCTTGGTTTCTTCATCAATGTCTTTCGTTGGTGCACAGTATTGGATGATATCCATCTTGACTGATTTTCTTTTTCTTTGTTCTGAATGATGCTGTGATGATTCTTGGCTCGTGAGCTTCCCGCCCTACCGGTGCCCTCTGTGTCAAGCTTGAAAGTATGAGTGCTAACCCTTCAGAGTGACGAACATTATCTTCTTCATGTCCCGAGAAGAACAGCATGTCTCCAGTATGTAGTCATCTCTGCCCTGACTGTGTCCATGTTGTCTCACTGACTCCCAACAGTGCAGCGTTGTAGTTCTTCATTTCTGCTGCTACCTGCGCAGTGCAGTCTTTCCTGTCTGATACATGGTCCGTACGTTCCATGTTTCCAAGCTTGTGTTCGTGGTCGAAAGAAGGGTGCTCGGCTTTGTAGCTTCCGTGGAATCTCGGCTTTCACCACATGACGTCATTGTTCTTCCAGGCATGTGTTCTCTGTAAGTTCTGTTGTCGACTTTTCTGTAGCAAGTATTTTTTACGAGGTGTGTTGCTAGGCCCACGCTCAACCCTCCTCATTTCTCATCCGGGCTTGGGACCGGCCACGGCGGAGTTATACCTATATTTAGCTTTTAGGAAAACATCATTGCAGAAGTTCGGCGGGAGGATCTCACCTATCTGACCTTCAGAGTAAGAGATAGAATTGTCTAATTATTGCAAAACAGTTAGTTCTATGTTTGTTTGTGCTCCGACATCTCCGTTAGTTTTGCATGTATCGGACTGAAATTTTGCATGAGATCTACCGGACCCTTTGAGATGGTTCGTAGATTTAGACATTGTCACAATTCGTCCGAGGGGGTGGATAACTTTGGGGGCTCAATATTTCAAAAGACTGTACGTGGAGTTCCAGCCGAGGAATTTAATGTTTTTCTATATCATCGTAAAGATAATTATGCCATCTACAAATATGTCGCTGGGTGTATGCAGAAATTTTGACTAGTTTTTAAGTTATTGACGTTGGAAATTATCAGCGCTTAACATGCACCAGGTCTACATGTCGTTGGTCACGTCCGCACGCTTACAAGTAGCGCTCTCTTTCGCATTTCATATATTCCCTACATTTAGAGCTATGTGTCATTTAGCGTCGAAATTATCGCCCGTCGATCAAGTTAGAGTATTATAAAAAGTGAGTGTCAACAGTTATATTGGATAACTAGGAAAACGTCATATCTATATTATAAAACAGTTCGTTCTCTGTTTGTTTGTGCACCCACATATCCGTTAGTTTTGCGTGTATCGGATTAAAATGTCAACCCAGCATCCGCTGTTGCTGGTTACGTCAGATAGACGGGTGAACGATTGAGATTTCTGTCAAAAGGTTGTCCTAACAAATAGCCCAGTGACCAGTTACCTTTTATTAATGCGGGTAGGCTGGAAACATTGGGGATGGGTTTGGGATGTCTGGTACATATGACTGCGCCTTTTTCCCACGAGCAACGCCGGGTAACTTAGCTAGTATAACGTATGATGTCATAATGATGTCATTACATTAAACTCCATGTTTACAGTGACACCAACGTGGAGTTTTCAAATATATTTCCACTGGTACGTCGAACCCCATTTGCGATAGTCTGGAAGACTTGTGTTAGGTGAAATGGACTATAATCTACAATCTGACCTCAGCAAATATATCCGCCATGTAGACCAATTGCAGCATCCACTTCGAATCTAAGAACCTTGTGGCTAGGTTTTCTCTAACAAATTAAGAAACTTTCAACCTCAAAGCATCTTTTCATGAGACACCCATCTCACCTCAGATTGGTACAGTAAATGCACATGGTCCGAACCGCACATCGCTTTGAAGATGCGATAATTTAGAGACCTTGCTTTGATGACATTCAGCACTTAAATTACTCCGTGCATCATAGCCTGCAACTCGGGCGACAACCTCTCAGAGGCAAAATATGATTCTCCCGATGGAGGAGACAATGAAGAATTATCACTTGCTGATTGACTTCCTTCTCACGAGGCGTTGAAACCTTAACGTGCTCCTAGTATCGCTGGTGCACCGTCACAACATACAGTGAAGCACTGATTATATGGCAATCCTTCTTCCTTGATGAATTAATCCACAGTCTTGAACATTATTCTCTCCCCCTGTGGTGGTAAGCAGCGGCCAGCAAAACAGGAACTCTTCGTCCATATATTTCGGCCCTCAATAGCGTACGTATTCCATGAGTTGGGCACCGTCACGAACAACGGTCGATTCACCCAACTGACGACTGAATTGTCCACTCGTTATAGATGCGTGCACGAATCGTGTCATTAGACAAAGGAACCTGTTCGATTTTTTGGTAACGTCACCTCTTCAGACGGTAGGTACGCATCATGTCAACAAATGAGCACTGATTTTGCCAATTCCTCACCATTGACATCGGCGCCGGAACCGGTTTTGAGGGGCGGAGCCCCCCAATATTTTTGATGGGGGTGGAGCAGGAGATGGGACTAGCCCCCTCCTATAGTTAGGGAAGGGGTGCATTTTGGATGGAATTTGATGCTTATAAATTTGTTAGCCTGAATGTGTTTTGGCGTGCCTCGGCGGGGGGTGGGGTGGAAATTTAGGTTTTTTGGAGAAAGTGAAGGTTGTTTTTTGGCGAGCCTGAAGGGGTGGAAATCGAGGTTGTTGGTGAGCTTCACAAATTATGAATGTCGCCGTAATAAAAAAATTTCAACAGTACCCCGCCGCGTCTTCCGATGCGATGACCGACAACGCGACAATGGAATAGTGCTTGAAGCTCCGGCTCCGCCCACCCAATATTAATTGCGTTCCGGTGCCTATGAATATTGTGTGGTTTGTTCTGTTTTGCAGTTCGCCATGCCACTAAATAAGATGTCAATGTAGCTTGTTGAACTGAATAGCTAGACCACCTTGTTGATCGGAATATCTATCCGCTGTCTCTTCAATTGTTGTTCCTTCCTTTCGAAAACATTGCTTTGTTTATCCTCGAAAGTGCTGTACTGTCCTTCGATATGTCGCCTGAGTTTAGTTTCCTTGAAAGATTCATTGCTTAGCTTCCCCACATATGACTCAAAGCGGCTTTTCTACTCTACGATCAGAGATATGCGTGAAACCAAGATGTAGCATCCTCCATCCTCGCGAGACTGAGAACGAGGAACTTTTCTTTGTATTGCTGGTTTGCCATTCTCAAAACAGCAACAACAACAGTTCCCCTGATGTAGACTCGATCATTGTAGTCCTAATCCTGTATCTCTGTTGAATGGCACCCTACAAATTTATAAAACATGCATGTGAGAAGAACAATTTCAAATTTGTGCGACGTACTTCAGAATTCACTATAGAAAGGCGACGACGTTTCCTGGAGGTGTCCAAGCAGTTTGAGGTTGCGAGACTGTCGAAGGGCAATGTGTCTGCGCGCACGCGTAGTTGAAGGTGCGACGGCCATGTTTAGCAATAGTTCGATCGGGCCATGCTTGGCAGTCGTTCGTATTTCAGTCCCGAGTGAAGGGGTTTTCCACGTCGTTGATCGTTGACACTCAAGGGAAGGAGGTGTCTAGGGTGGACTCGCTAAAAGAGGACATCAACAAATTCTTTGATTGCGTCTGTAAGACAGATATCGAACATTCGTCGATAAACTGTTCGACAAATACACACTCTTGAAAATGGCCTATTTGAATGAAATATTGTTCTACCTCAGGTCACTGAACAAATCTTCCCAGTGCCTGTTCACTACTGTGATTTATTTTGTGAACAAAGAGCATCCACTGTGAAGATGAGGCTGATGGAGGGCAACGACAACTACGGAACTTTCAACATACTTCATTTACTCAGTGCAGCGATTAATGACGAAGATCGCATTTCGCGCAGAGCTAACTGTGTATCAAGAGGACCTTCGGGTATATTTGTCCAAACTCTTCCCCGAATTGAAACCGTAGTTTTGACTAGACTGCCCCATTACACATACAGATGGTTTCTTAGTCTTACCCGATTATAGGTGCAGTTTTATTTATTTATTTAATAAAATTACGTGTTATGAGATGAGTGTTGTTTTGTCTATAATTTCATATCTTATATGAAAACGATTGGGGAACGTAGGACTACGAATTTTGTCCAGTTATCTTTCTGCGGATCAAAACGTTTAACTAGGTAAGACATCAAATACCTTTTCGTAGGCATTCGTAAAAAAATGTGTTTGTGTTGCCCTGGACCACATCTAAATAACAATTAAATCACCATAGAGATCGCAAGTCTGAAACGTTCTTCTTTCAAACCCTTATAAGTTTGCAGTCTTAGAGATTCTCCTGCATTGCAGCTTTTCTATCTGCAAATACCGTGATAACTTCGACAACATCAGCCTAAGCGGTGAACGATCGCGCTGAGAAGCAGGGGTGTCTACGAATCAATCACTGAAGTTGGTCTGCAACACGCATACAAACGCCATGATGACGTCTTCCATACGCGCGTAGTCTTCGCCGCAATATCTTCCAGCTAGTGTTCAAATGTTGTTATCGGCATCAAATTTGTAGGGCGACAGACTCACAGTTTCATATGCGTTACTAATCAGCTTTTATCTTCCCTTAAGCATCATATTCAACGTGTTCAAATGTAAAAAATGACACGAAACGCAAAGCTGAAATCAAGACTCGTATCTTAATTCCAGCTGAGTGAGTCGCCCGCATTTCCATGGTGAAAACTCACAAACGTATCATATATCTCGCCAGAAAAACTCCACACCCAATGAACACTGCTATAAAATAAGAACATGATCTTTTCCTGATGTTTTCAAAACTTATCATTCATAGCGTTAGTTTCGCGGGCTAGCTTCGAACCGTCCGCGAGCTAATTTTGGCCTGCGAGCCAGGGTTTGCCTACGCGGGGAAAAGATTGGAGACCGCAGCTGTAGGACATACGGGCAAGCGAAATAATTAAGGACCGTTCGACTTCACTCTGGAGACTTTTGGCGACCCCCTCAAAATGGTTTGGCGGGTGGCACAAAAACCTCCACTGGCAGCCGAACTAAATGGTTTAGAATGTTTTTCGCTGCCAGCGCAGTCATAACTTCAGCTTCTAAGCAGTCTCAGCTCGACAGGTGACATCGGAAGACGGGGAAGGAGGGGGGGTGTTGTTGAAAAATTGTCGCCGCCGCGTCGACATAACTTCAGCTTATTGTAACCTAAACGGATGTAGGGGGCACATACAGGAGGGCACATTCAAAAAAGTCTACGGACACACCAAATTTCAAAGTGTGTTTGCACAGTACTGGACCCGTACAGGCATGCTGTACTGACCCAGTTGCATTCTATTGGTGGCTCTGCAAACTATGTACTGGCTTGTATTGGGCCAGTATTGGGCCTGTAAGATCAATTTAATTGTGATGTGTGCATTGTACTGGCTCTTTAACGGTACAAACGGTACTTGCAAGTATAATGCCAGCATTGGGCCAATTCTGCTATGTTTGCTGGGTTGTAGTATAATTATGTTATAAGTCTATATGTGTTGGATATCCTGCAGACCAAATTCAGTGATCGATTCGTAGAGATCCCTGCTTCACTATGAGAGACAATGTCTTGCTTTATGATCAATAAAAACTACCGATTTTTAGTATCGTCTGAGACAACATAAATGGTTGATACTTTTCGGCAGTATTTGATTAAGCTATGTCGGAAGTAACAACGACGAATCACACGTAGGGCTACCAAGAACACATTCGATATTGTTTGATGGCTATTTTGCGACTTGCGATATATCTCTGCTCTCCTTGCAGTAATTAAGTTATATAGTAAGCCTAGTTTGTAGAGGACTAGGCATAGTTCCCATTTGGTTTAGATGTATTTTATACGTTGTTTAATAGGGTGGTTTAATTTAATTCTTTACGAGCACCTACGAAAAGGTAGTTTATGTCTTACGCAGTTAAAATCTTTGGCCCGCGGAGGCCAAGATAACTGAACAAAATTTTGCCCACACATAAAAAAGTTTGTGGAACCCTGCTATACACTATCAGCCCTTTCCATTAATGACTGGTCCAGTCTTAAGCAAGATGTCAGGTCAGCGGTTCTATTGCCTCAATAAAACTAGCAGTTTCACTATCCAGTTATAACAATAGCCTAGAGATCGATGGGTGAACCAGCAACCTGCTTGCCGCCATGGGCGTTTCCCTACGCGTGTCCGCCAAGCTTCGTTTTCGGTGGGAATTCCGCTACGAGCGTATGCGCTATCTTGAGGTTGAGAATGATATTGAATCAATGCCATGCTGCAGCGCAAAAGCACTGACTTGTTAGATGTGATTGTGAGAGTAAACGGTTTATTGACTACCCAAGAAGACAGTTTTCACAGAGTTAGAATGTGGGGCGTTAACACATACCTGGGAACTTGTGTAGAATCCGGACCCACCTCGATTTCGCCGTTATAACTTGAGTTTTGCCTAACGTTGATACCTCAGAGCGTTGGTTCCAACAACGGCATCATTCAACATCATTCCAGGCATATTTATATTACGAGAATATTGGGATGGGATAATGTTGAATAATGTTGGGGCGATCTTTTACTTTCTGACCTAATGACAGAGAATGACGTTGCGCCCCCTGTGGCTGGATGTACACTCAGCTCTTGAACTTTGTAGATTTTAAAGATTTAACGTAGTGCACAGTGTTTATTTAGTAACTACTTTGTCCGTTAATGTTTGAGGACTGCAATGGAGTGTGTGTTTTGGCAAGTATTTGCAACTTGTTTAGTGTTTTAAAGACTTTCATCTTGGATCTTTACAAACAGGGAATTGCACCTGTGTGCTGGTGGTCAGTCAAGTGTGACCGTAGCTACCAAAGCATGACAATGAATATTTAGTACAAAAGACAATTATTGACCAGCCTGCGGTGTAACAATACCAAGGATCGTCTTAGCAATGCTGCCTCGAGAGCATTGTTCAGTGCAGGGGTGTCACTCCACCCGCCAACCAAGTGGGGATGTCGTGGGGTCACCACAAACAACAAGTCAACTCGATCATCGGAAACAGACCTGCGATGCATTATCTGGGGCGACAGACTGGACCCAATCTCTCGAACCTCCAAGTATGTGCCACCAAACGGAGCAAGCTGTGTACCATGACCATGTGCTTAATAAATGCCCAGTCGGTGAGGAACAAGGTGACACCCCTTTCTGACTACATTATTGAGCATGCATGGCTTTGGCATTGTGGCCTAACTGAAACTTGGTTACCAAATTCTCCTGAAGGTGACCAGACTATCAGAGCCCTGACAATTCCTGGCTACAGATTTACCCATGTTCCCAGGAGACAACACAGGAACACCCCAGCCAGAGGAGGTCGGGTTGCCATCCTCCACAAATGCAACATAAAAATGGCATCAAAGTCTTCATGGAAAGCCAAATCGTACGAAAACACCGAAGTCACACTTAGTGCTTCGTCAACAGTGAAACTGGCTGTGATCTATCGCCCTCCGTCATCAAAAAGAAACAGGTCCACAGTTGGCCTCTTTCTGAGTGAATTCCAAGACATCCTCCAGCACCACATGGTAAAATCTCAGAACGGGAGTTTACCTTCCACTATGCGGACCTACTGAACGTTGATGCTTCCCGCCTCCGTGACATCCTTTCGAACCATGCTCTCTGCCAGCATGTGTCGGGACCCACTCATATGGATGGGCATACGTTAGACTTGGTTATCACATATATATGTAGTCGCCAAAGTACAACAACGAAAGCGTATTGATTTTGGTGGCTAAGTCGGTAGCTTGTCGAGCAACTATTTTTAGGGTTCTCGGTTCGAATCCCGTAGAGTACTCGAAACTCTTGTTTGTGTTCATTTAGTTTAAGATTCCTTTTTTTGTATAATACTATTTCGATGTCTTTAGGATTTTTGCGCATAGTTTTCTATAGAAAATATCCTATCGAATTTTTTATAGGATTTTTGCGCTTTTTATATAATTTTCTATAGAATATTTCCTATAGAATATTCTGTAGAAAATATAATACAGTATTTATTTTTTATATAATATTCTATAGGATTTTTGCGCTTTCTATAAAATTTTCTATAGAATATTTCCTATAGGAAATATCCTATATAATATTTCCTATACGAAATATCCTATAGAATATTTCCTATACGAAATATCCTATATAATATTTCCTATACGAAATACTCTAAAGGATATTTCCTATAGGAAATATCCTACATAATATTTCCTATAGGAAATATTCTATTGGCTATTTCGTGTAGGATATATCCTACAGAATATTTCCTACTATAAATATCCTATAGGCTATTTCCTGTAGGATATATCCTACAGAAGATATCCTGTAGAAAATATTCTATATGACATAACTCATTAACAGAGGTACAGATTGATTTTGATATATTTTTATTATATAATATACCCAAATACATTAATCATACAAGCAATCTACAGTAATATCCATGCAGATTGAATGACCAAATAAAACAAATACAAAAAAAGTATATTGAGCATAAATGTACATAAATGCAAGCAATGCTAATAATTAAACAAATTAAATATCAAATCTTTATGTATACATTATAATGTAACATGAACAATTAGGTATATTATAAATACAACAAATTTCCTATTGAGCATACTAAATGTCAAGAAATTAATTCTTAAATACTCGTGTACAGCAACATGCCATTATCTGAAATAGCACAGACTACCTGTCACAATGACATTCACAACTGGGATAGCACAGACTACCTGTCACAATGACATTCACAACTGGGATAGCACAGACTACCTGTCACAATGACATTCACAACTGGGATAGCACAGACTACCTGTCACAATGACATTCACAACTGAAATAGCACAGACTACCTGTCACAATGACATTCACAACTGGGATAGCACAGACTACCTGTCACAATGACATTCACAACTGGGATAGCAGACTACCTGTCACAATGACATTCACAACTGAAATAGCACAGACTACCTGTCACAATGACATTCACAACTGAAATAGCACAGACTACCTGTCACAATGACATTCACAACTGGGATAGCACAGACTACCTGTCACAATGACATTCACAATTGGGATAGCACAGACTACCTGTCACAATGACATTCACAACTGGGATAGCACAGACTACCTGTCACAATGACATTCACAACTGAAATAGCACAGACTACCTGTCACAATGACATTCACAACTGAAATAGCACAGACTACCTGTCACAATGACATTCACAACTGAAATAGCACAGACTACCTGTCACAATGACATTCACAACTGGGATAGCAAGAAAAATATTGTTGGATACACTAAATATATTATGTAATATATTATATACTGCTACAGCAAAAATTCAGAATTATCATTTTGAAATTCTATCAACATACATCAATTAACATCATGTAGGAAACAAATTAAATATGGTAATACTTATTTTACTTACAGAGATAGGCATTGGATCGCGTGTATGTGATTTTTATTTATGTGTACAGTGTATTGAAAAATGGTACAACAAAATTTCTTTTATATCTTATTTGACTACTCGGATAGAATAGTACATGGTCACCCAGCTAGTAGGGTTACAATAATTTGGAATGATGTATAAATAATACGAACACATACCAAACCATTACATCTAAGTTTTGATGGTGTGGAAGTTAGAAAAGGAACACAAAATTGTACATGATTGTTTATAGTAATACTATTCAACTAGAAAGGAGGTAATGATTAGATCTTGCACAAGGGTAAGATTTTGTGAATTTAAAGTTGGATTGTTCAATTAGCTATTTGCTGTCATATGTATCAGATATGATAGTTATATGGTATTTGATAAATTGTGTTTTTGTCAAAATTACCGGTGGCCACGTATTTTCAGCGGAATATGGCACGCGGATATACTTGTTAAACTTTGATTCCGTTTTTTTGCATAGTACGTGAACAAGGCTACATGGAGTTGAGGAAAGTGATATATTGTATGGGGCATGGTGATTCACTGAACAGTTTATATTTAATTTCAAATGTGGGCGATGTCAGAATGCAACGTTTAATTCGAGTATTGTCACAAAATCGAGTGTAAGTATTAATAAATTAATAATTTGACGGTACCCGATTTGACATAGCAAGTTATAGGTTCAGGTGCACTAGGATTCGGAATGAACGAGAGATATAACGTGACATCAGATATGTATGTACGAGAAGCCAACTGGCATTCCCATTTAATACATCAACAATAAACAAAAGCGGTTCAGTAATAGTTGGCCAACGGTTACTCTGCTATGACATTATATTTATAACACCATACATTGTACTCGACGAGTATGCATCCAAATACGAAATTACATGGGAGACAATTTAAACAGCTGGTCACTTACATGAAGACGGGTATATACCGTTGTAACGTCTATGAACTGTAACCAATGAATGTCTCGTGATGTGTGAATGTCAACGTTCGCATCGGTCGCGTTCGGCGAGATGTCAGGACGAAGTCGAAAGTCGCTCGGCGTTCGGCGAACGAATTCACGTAGATGAAAGCAGGCGACTCGAGCGATCAAGTAGACGGTAGATTTGCCTTGTCGATCCCACGCGAATCACCATGCGACAACACGGAATCGATGTCACGACATCGGCGATGTCGAGAAGGTCTGTTACGGAGTCTGTGTTACGACAGCTAGCAGACGAAACGGTGGTGGCCTCGCATTCGAAGATCTCGTCAAAACGGAACTGCAGTCGGTTATCGCTCAGTCTTCTTCAACGCGTCAGAAGTGCAGCGTCTCACAACTAATCAGTACTGTTGAAATCGTAGAAGTATTTACTACAGGCGTTGAGCGGACACACGTTTCAGCCCAATTCCTGGAGACGAGAGTGCATCACTTTCTTCTGCTCAAATGTTCGTCTGGCCACGAATGGCCGTGAAATGACGTGTTTCCGTACGTGAATTTACGAGATTCTGTGAAGAAATTTTAAAGTGAAAACACGTGTTTCGACACGTGTTTTTCTGGTTCACTGCACGTGAAATCACGAGTTTCCGTACGTGAAATCAAGTGTTTCCGTACGTGAATTCACGAGATTCTGTGAACAAATTTCAAGGTGAAAACACGTGTTTCGACACGCGTTTATCTGGTTCACCGCACGTGAAATCCCGAGTTTCCGTACGTGAAATCACGTGTCTCCGTACGTGATTTCACGAGATTCTGTGAACAAATTTCAAGGTGAAAACACGTGTTTCGACACGTGTTCTTCTGGTTCACCGCACGTGAAATCACGATTTTCCGTACGTGAAATCACGTGTTTCCGTACGTGAATTCACGAGATTCTGTAAACAAATTTCAAGGTGAAAACATGTGTTTCGACACGTGTTTATCTGGTTCAACGCACGTGAAATCACGAGTTTCCGTACGTGAAATCACGTGTTTCCGTACGTGAATTCACGAGATTCTGTGAACAAATTTCAAGGTGAAAACACGTGTTTCGACACGTGTTTATCTGGTTCACCGCACGTGAAATCACGAGTTTCCGTACGTGTAATCACGTGTTTCCGTATGTGAATTCACGAGATTCTGTGAACAACTTTCCCCCATAAAACCGTGTCTTATGCACGTGTTGTAACAGGCTCATTACTCGAGAAATCACGTGTTGGCGTACGTGATGCACACACATTTTTTTTCACATTTATATGAATTTACTAAATGTTGTGTATTTTGAATGTTTTACATAGTAATATTATCACACAGGTAACAGAATGTATTTCATTGTAATCTGACACTAATTATAACCTAAAGGGTAAGATATGAAAATAGGTACATCATATACATCATTTACATCATTTGACGGTATTCGTCCTGTATGTATGTAACTGAAAGTTTGCTTTTATTAATGATTCTGCACGAAAGCATTGTTTGTGATCTAGCGGCCTACACTATCTCCTCTCTTGTCCTTCAGGCTCAAGCTCCTCTTTCTCGCTGCTTCAACTGTCGTGCACCACCAGCTCTGGCAAGTCCGCTGTCACCTAGCAAATCACAAATATGTACAGATAATGTAAACAGTCATCTGGCAGGAAGTGTGATTCATGCATTTTTTCTTGACCGCGTGGTCAAGAGAAATAATGTTTGTTATCCTAGCTATAGATCGCATTCATTGGTCAACTTTTAATTAAAATCTAGCATACATTTAAATGGGAATTGGGAATTAACACAGGTATCTCTATTCACTCAGATTGTAAAAAATTAAAATTATATATATATATATATATATATAATTTTAATTTTATATATATATACATATTTCACTTGCAATAAACGATCTATAAAAATAAACGTTTTTACATAATAAACGTGTGCAGTATACTCGGTCATGGAAGCGTCTTCAAACTTAGCAAAACTATATTATGGCAACTTATGATGTAAGTTTATAAAAAACTTATATGTTATTCGTTAAGCGTTTAGATACGTTGGAATTGAAAAAAACGTATAGCTGAAACATGTCTATTACTTTGAATTATGCACATAATATATCTGTATTTACCTTAATGTCTTTCCGTTTTGAATACGATTTCAAAACTTCCCCCGTGTCGCGAAACATATCTTCACTGGCTATGTCGAGCCGCCGGCCTGCTCATATAACAGAAGAACAAATTTGCATTACATATTATTATTGGCATATTTGCTTCAAACTTTATGTTAAACTCGCAGGCGTGGTTGAAACGTCATCGCAAGCCAGGGGTGTGACTACGTTCACTTCCCCTGACAGATATCCTACGCATCATCGCCATATCGCCGTGTGAACAGTGCAGACACCTGGCCGTCCGACTAGCGCTCCAATTCAAAGACAAAACTCAATGTGGACCGTATGTTATAAACTGTGTGTAGGGGTCATTAAAATACCATTAGTAAACAGGAGCAGAAGTAATGGGCCCAGGGCAGTCATTGCCCATGCAGCTCAGCCTCACATCCAAGCCTAAAGCTGTGAGCACTGACCATTTCAAACTAGCCAATGGGTAGCTCTCATAATCCCACCGCTACTTAACTATAGCTTCTAAAATGACTACCATATGTGTGTGCGTGACATGTGCCTCTGTCCACTGTGTATAACAGTCGACTTTCTACGTCCGCTTGAGAGCAATCGTCCCCTTGAAAGCAATCGTATCTGACCGCCCTTTCTGTTATCTGCTAAGGGAGTAGAAAGATGTCACATTGTGCAGATGACTTGTGAAAGACCCAGCCTTGTCATATGTTGCTACACAATATAACATTCATTAATATAGAGTATATATAATATATATATATATACTGATATATATATATATACATATATATATATATACATATATATATATATATTGTAATTATTATTCATTAAAATGATAATCTATGAGCCCTATCATATGCATAGAACTGCCAAAACCTGCTGAATGTAATATTTCCCCTAAATTTAGGAAGTCTATAGCTTTGACACTGTCTTTAGCTACGTCATTTCTGAAGACAGATTCTGAAAGCCTGGGTCCCATTTATTAAACTTCAACATGATCAAAATTGTTTGGTAAGCGTAGTCTCCTCGTTTTTCTATCTATCTGAAATATTCGTAAATAAACAGGTAGCTTGCAGGATGATAATAACAACGATAAACTAGGCTCAGTACTTTGGGACCCTGTTTCCCATGCAATCAGAAGCCAGGGAAGGCAATAAAATATATCCGTCTGTCGTCGATACACGATTAGTGACGACCCTATACTATATCATTATGTGGAATTTGTGACCACCAGCACGTTGGATTCTCAAAAATCTATATACGTATAAAATTGTCCCAAATGCCAATAAAACACATGCACGCATGCACGCACGCACGCACGCACGCACACACGCACGCACACACGCACACACACACACACACACACACATGTCCTCTATTAACATATCCTGTTATGAAATAATTTTACATGCACATGCAATTATGGTGCAGACAGGGACAAATTAATTATACGCACCTCATTATGTTTATTATAATTCAATGATATGTTGTTTTGAGTATTGTCGCGATAGGGCGTACTACTAGAAGTTGATAGATCTATATGTATGATATTATATAACATACTTGAAAGGAGAATAGGTGAACTGCATTCACACAAAAATCTTAAATTACTTAAGTTTTGCTTGTAACACACAACTAGTTTGGTAATAAAAAACCAAAGTAGTGCTTAACTATTCAACAAATTGTAATCCTAGTTGTAGGCCAGCTAGGCAGACGCCTGAAACAATATACCCACCCCCAATTTGTTAGGGTAATTATCCCATCCACTACTCCATTCCAGGGGTGAAAAGCGCCCTCCTGTGAGAGAGCTAATTAAGACCCTCATTTATAGCAAGGGAGTGGCAAAGCCTGTAAACATACCTCTGCAATCAGATATAGGACCAGAGCAAGTCTGGAAACAATAAAGAAGGAAGAAGTCATTCCACCAACTTGGATAATGTCTAGGGAGGGGATAGTCATGCAGTAATATTTTACCTCACTGGGCAACATCTCAAGATTTCAGTTACGTTGGAAGTACATTACTATTTAAACAGACACTGCGGATTTCAACATTCGGTGTTTCGAAACGGCGAGCACAATGTCAATGCTCGGCAGTGATAACGGTACAATATAGCCTAAAACGATTTAGAATATACAGCTGTATACATATATATATATACTATAAAAAAGTATATACTATATGTATGTATGTATGTATGTATGTATATATACATATATATACTAATGTCCAACTGATATTTGTGGACATTTAGACCACTAACGACACAGTTCTGAGGGATATGGTGCCGGAAACGTTGATACTATTATAAGGGCCAGAATTGGATGTACGAATGGTGGAAGCTATGTATGAAAGAAAGAACGAAAGAGTAGTAAGATGTTGGGTGAGTTTATATATATATATATATATATATATATATATACGTACATATATATATACGTATATACATGTATTATACATACATACATACACATATTAATACGACCGTCCAGCGGCTATCCGGCGACAATTTGAAAATTACGTTTATATAATTTATATAAATTATATTATAGCTGCATAAAGAGGCGTTACATTGTAGCTATAAGCAATATTTGTAAGCGAGGGATGAATTGTCCTATGTTAAGGTATATAGAAGCGGACCCATTCTGGGAAATAAATCTAAAATGAGACGAGCGCAAAATAGGGCCTATTCATTAATGCATACATATAAACTATATTGAATCATGTTTGTAACTTCCTATCTGGTGACTTCCGTGCGTTGTCCTAATAGCTGCGAAGACGTACGTGTCCGGCCGTTGTGAACCGTCCGCGGTATATCACTGGTATGCCTGCGAATTTATTGCACCTCAACATTTCAAACAGGCTATATCTGTAAGCCACGTTTAACATGATTGGTCGCCGATAAGAGACCCCGCCTATCGACTGTCATTTTGGAACATTTTGTTGAGAAAGGGTGGATACACTTAAGGGTGGTAACGTGTACATGGAAATCTTATTTTGGACAAATTTATATAAATCTGGTTGTTTAATTTTTTTACGTCGGATAAAAAGTACCAATTTGCCGTTTTTCGTAAAAAATCTATAATTTGAAAAGTTTATTTGTTGTGATCATAGTTATTAGGTTGTTGATGCACCTCTTTCTAATGAACCTTTTGTTATTATTCGGTAGAGTTTAAAACCAATACATGGGTGAGTTTTTTAACATTGTACCAATTACAAAAAACGGAGGAGATTGCATTCCATGGTCCATAGTTTTAATCCAATCCATGGCGGATGCATCTTGACATTTCCATTGTCTCGCTGAAGTGTTGAAGTTTGTGGACATATATAATACTTTATATCACTACAACTATATTTTAGTGATTTTTTAAACATTACATATACTTAAATAGTGTATTCTTTTTGGTAAAAGTTCAGGGAATGTGTCATAATAAATATAATATTTGTTCGAATTACAAAGAGTCTGGTATTCTTTTTTTGTATATTGCCATAATCTACTCCTCTACAAACGTTGAATATATTTTTTCAGATATTTGTGAATCTTTTGGATGCGTTAAATTTTCCCTTTTTGCCGAACATCTGTGACTACGCGTATTTCCCATTTAAAAAAAACCAATACAAAATTATATCGTATCTGTATTACACAAGTCCTAAAATGTAGACAAACCATGCTTTTAGTCAGTTTCACACATAAATCTTATTGCAGTTTTATGTCCATTCTTATAAGAGCATGCGAAGTGTCCTAAAAACGCCGTCACGGAAGTTCCGCCATGTTACATGTCCGCAAATCGCAACGCCGGCTCTTATAAAGCATTACATGACAAAGTACGGGTGAGGTACCCGCATCCAGTCGGTGGAAAACTAAACGTATTCAACTAGCCACCAACCGAGGACATTGATGACATTGCCGTCGATGACATCTTCATGCCTTTGATTCCTATACCGTGCGTGTCTGGAGGACGCAACTGCGCCCAGTGCATACTGCATGAAGGTCTACGGGATGAGATCAGTGCGGCCCACAACCAGTTTTTGAATTTGAGTTTGCACGCGGGGATTGACAGGTTGACAACATCTATAAATGCAGAACGTCCATGACGCCAAACTTTCTTCGTTAAATGCGTATACACCTTTACCTTGGATTTATGTTTTTGTTGTGTGCGAATTATTGTTACGCAAGAAGGTCGTTGTTCTATATGGTGGAACTAATGCAGGCAACGTTAACTAGTTCAATAAAATTGGAAGTCGTCATAGTCTTCTTCCATTTCGCTATATAATCTAATGGTTGACGCATACACATATGAACATAATGTAGGCTATATAATTAGGGGCATGTAGTTTTTGGCTAGCAAACGCATTCGTATCATTATATATAAAAACAGTTAGACATATATTAGGCTATGTGACTGACGGAATAATTATGTTTACTGCGTGGCCTTAGAAAAAGATCATAAATCGGAACGTCCGTGACGGTTGTGTATTTGTCTACGTTAAACGCACAAATAATTTGTAAATATGGGAGTAATATTATATTACGTCGTCGTATCCATACAGGTACTCGCTTGGTAATTATCTGTTGAAAATTGTCTTGAAACATTTTAATAATGTTAATTTTTGGCATTTATACATTTATTGATAGGTGTCTTGACTCTCTCAGTCACACATTAACTAAGCTTAATTCTTTAAAAAAAGTCAATTATAACATTCTTAAGCCAGGGCATGTACTTTTATGGAAAGCAAATATGTGATGGCATGGGGCGTATATAATGTGACACACCAACCCATGAGTCGCATTCACAAACAACGTCACGTCCGTGGCGAAAATATGCTAGTTGGATACATGGTTGATACAACAGACATATTTGCTTCCGCAAGATCAAACTTGAATTTGTTATAAATAGGCATGTTAAGTAATTGAAAAATGATTGCTTATTTTACACTTTTGAAATGTATCGATAGCTGTAAATGAAATATTGAATGACAAAATGTTCTTGATGTATTGCCATGAATCAAATTCATAGACTAAATCCAACCACAATTAAAGATAAATGATAAGTGACAATGCTCTCAAAGTGTACAATATATACATGCAACACGTGTTCCACGCAACGCAGTTAAGAACATATTATAATATGGAAACAGATTAATCAGTAAAACGTGTGTTCGATGTGGTAAAGTCAAATAGTCACGGACGTTCTTGTTGCTTTTGGGTATCATCTCTTAAACTCGTGTAACTCTCTAAGACATGATCCGATTTGCGAGCGGCTTGAAGGTCTGTACGCTGCAATATATATTGAAGAACGGGTCACTATGAAATATAACGCACAAGAAGTTTGATGTTAAGGACCAATGGTTTTGGCAATTGGTGCAGTGTTAAAAAACTCACCCATTTACAGACTAGTCTGTTAACAGAACGTTGTGGAGCGCTGGAAACAACTAAAATTAGAACATCATGAACAGCTTCGATATCGTATGATGGTTGTTTTGCGACAACATTTGGCCCACATCTAAACAAAGTGTGCGGTACCCTGTCCTATTACTTTTGGTATAAATAATTTTGCACGTGAGGTTTTTCTCTAACATTATTGTAATATCCAAAATCATTCATTATATTATATCACGGCTATTCTCAACTAAGTTATTGTTTCACAAAAAAGCGCTGTGGTTTATCCACATCAGTTAATTTTAACGTGTGCATTTACAAGCTGGACACTGCGTGCCGCAGTCGCTAGGAACGCATTATGGGTCGCTGAGCGTAACTCTCTGCAGCCGGCACTAATGCACAAATCCAAATTAAATCAATAAACTAATTACCCTAAACTAACATGCTATGGCAATGAATGGGGGCAGGCACGCGCTGGATAAGCCCAGAAAGGACGACGGTTGTAAACGACGCACATCGACGCAAACAGTAACTGATGCAAAAGTGCCAGAGTGTCCGTGCTCTTCTCAACCAGGGCTACGGAACGCCTTATACGAACGTGAGAAGTGCAGTGGAGTCAGTCATTTAATTAGATTAGCCATGATTTAATCATAAAGACGGTATTGCTCGCGTTCTTAGTGGGTAAATAAATGCTTGCGAATATAATTATGGTCTCAGTAATTGGCAGTACCCCAATTAAAACATACAATTTGATCACTTAGGTATCCATATTAATTTAACATTTGAAACGACTTTATTTTATTTTTCTGCATATTTACCAAGTATGTATGTGTATGATCAAGGTATAGTATTAGTTATCAACAAACTGTGATGAATGTCGGTACATTTTGCATAGTTACTTAAATGGCAACACAATATTATATATATATTACATGACAATTTTAGTTTATTCCAGAACGTTATAAATTGTTGTAGGTTTATTGTCAAAACGATATATCTAGGTTTCTTGGATATTAACCTTGGTTTATGAGAATGTGGTCTGTGTGTTCAACGCACATAACCGTATCAAACGTACTGCTTATAATGAAAGGAATATAAATTTGGATAAAACAATACGGTTTTACAATAAAGGGTGGGAACTGAGACACGCACAAAATTGCACATAATCGTGACTAATAAATTATTCGACTAATACCTAATTAGCCCATATGTCGATTATTGCTGATCTGATGAACTGTTGATCTCCACGCCCATCAACGTAGCCTCGGCAGCCGCTTAAGTTACGCCTGAATTCACGTGAATACTATTTCCCCTAGAACCGTACCAGTTTCCACAGTTCCACACGTGAATGAACCCGTGAATTCACGTGATTACTCGTTCCACTAGAACCGTACCAATTTCGCCAGTTCCACACGTGAATGGACACGTTAATTCACGTGAATACGCGTTCCGCTAGAACCGTACCAATGTCCCCACTTTCACACGTGAAGGAACCCGACAATTCACGTGATTACTCGTTCCGCTAGAACCGTACCAGTTTCCCCAGTTTCACACGTGAATGAACCCGTGAATTCACGTGATTGCTCGTTCCCCTGGAACCGTACCAGTTTCCCCAGTTTCACAGGTGAATGAACCCGTGAATTCACGTGATTGCTCGTTCCCCTGGAACCGTACTAGTTTCCCCAGTTTCACACTTCAATGAACCCGTGAATTCACGTGATTGCTCGTTCCCCTGGAACCGAAGGTATAAGGACATGAGGAAATATTTAGCAAAGATAGACTGGAATAACACACTGAAAAATAAGACGGCAACAGAATGCTGGAATGTATTAAAGAGTGAAATTAAGTGCATAGTCGATAAATTTGTACCCTTCAAAAAACAAGGAAAACGATCCAATAAGAAACACTTATCGAAAGAAGCCATTAGAAAAATTAAGTACAAACAAATGATGTGGAAGTCATATAGATGTACTGGAAATGATGAAGACTACAACAGTTATAAAGAAGCACTTAACCAAGCTACAGCTGAAATTAGAAATTCAAAGAGAAGCTATGAACAACAATTAGCTAGTAATATAAAACATGACAGCAAGAGTTTTTATGCGTATGTTCGAAGCAAACAGAAAGTTCAAGATAAAGTCGGTCCTCTAGAAGATAGTGCTGGAAATATAATATCAGAGGGATTCTTAATGGCAGAAGACCTGAATGAGTACTTTAGTTCAGTGTTTACCAGGGAAGATATTAGTTCACTGCCAGTACCAGAGGCTAAGTTCAAGGGGGCAGATTCAGACTATTTAGGACAATTAATTGTAACCCCGGAAATGGTAGGTAAGAAAATAAGGGCTATGAAGGATAATAAATCACCTGGAGTGGATGGTATTCCACCCAAACTACTATTGGAAATTGTAGAACAAATTAGCATACCGCTTGCAACAGTTTTCAATTTGTCATTAGAAGAGGGATTGGTTCCTTTAGAATGGAAAGAAGCAAACATTATACCGTTATTCAAAAAAGGTTCGAGAAACAAGTCAGAGAACTATAGACCAGTGAGTTTAACATCAGTGATTTGTAAATTGTTAGAAAGACTAATTAAAGATCACATGGTGGATTTTCTTGTTAAACAAAACTTGATAAACCCATCTCAACATGGTTTTTTTAAAGCGAGGTCATGCTTAACAAATATGTTATGTTTTTTGGAAGACCTCACTAAGTGGGTAGATGAGGGATCACCAGTAGATATCGTCTACTTAGATTTTCAAAAAGCTTTCGACAAAGTACCACATCAAAGATTACTGCTGAAACTAAAGGCCCATGGCATAGGAAATGCTATAATAAACTGGATTGAACAATGGCTGATTGACAGAAGACAACGTGTAGTAGTTGATGGGGAGGCTTCAAACTGGAAATCGGTATTGAGTGGGGTACCACAGGGATCAGTATTAGGACCTATATTATTCTTAATATATATCAACGATTTGGATGATGAAATAACAAGCAAGGTGTTGAAATTTGCAGATGATACAAAAGTGTTTAGAAGGATTAAAAGTGATGGAGATAGACAGCATTTACAAGATGATCTTGACAGATTGATCAAATGGTCTGAAAAGTGGCAAATGCTGTTCAATTTTGGGAAATGTAAATGCCTCCACACAGGACATGGGAACGAAGAAGTAGAATATACAATGGGGGGTACTGTACTAAGTACTACTGTAAAAGAAAAGGACTTAGGGTTAACCATTAGTGCTGATATGAAGGTTTCAGAGCAGTGCGGAATTGCAGCTTCAAAGGGAAATCAAATCCTTGGATTAATTAGGCGAAACATAACGTATAAGGAAAAAGAGCTAATAATACCGCTGTACAAAACAATAGTTAGGCCTCATTTAGAATATTGTATTCAAGCGTGGAGGCCATATCGCAGGAAGGACATAGATATGCTAGAAAGAGTGCAGAGGAGAGCAACTAAAATGATACCAAAACTGAGGGATCTTAGTTACGAAATACGCCTAAAAAAATGCGGTTTAACAACACTAGAGACCAGGAGATTGAGAGGAGATCAGATAGAAGTGTTTAAAATATTGAAGGGTTATGAAAATATTGATAGAAATATTTTTTTCTCAGTTAAGAAAGATAGAAGGACTAGAGGACATGAACTTACATTGGCAAAGGAGCAGAGTAGATTGGATATAAGAAAGTTTTCATTTTCACAAAGGACTGTAAATGAATGGAACAGATTACCTGCTGAGTGTGTGGGTGCTAGTAGCGTGAATATGTTTAAAAATAAAATCGACACATACCTCAGACGGGCGGGATACACATAGATATAAGAGTCGGACTCTCGATAAGCCAAAGGACTTCCTTGTCCACCTGCCACCTAGAGTTAATTCTCTGGGTGGCAATCTTGTTAAATCTTGTTAAACCGTACCAGTTTCACACGTGAATTAACCCGTGAATTCACGCGATTACTCGTTCCCCTGGAACCGTACCAGTTTCCCCAGTTTCACACGTGAACGAACCTGTGAATTCACGTGATTACTCGTTCCCCTGGAACTGTACCAGTTTCTCCAGTTTCACACGTGAATTAACCCGTGAATTCACGTGATCACTCGTTCCCCTGGAACCCTACCAGTTTCCCCAGTTTCACACGTGAACGAACCCGTGAATTCACGTGATTACTCGTTCCCCTGGAACCGTACCAGTTTCCCCAGTTTCACAGGTGAATGAACCCGTGAATTCACGTGATTGCTCGTTCCCCTGGAACCGTACCAGTTTCCCCAGTTTCACACTTCAATGAACCCGTGAATTCACGTGATTACTCGTTCCCCTGGAACCGTACCAGTTTCACACGTGAATTAACCCGTGAATTCACGTGATTACTCGTTCCCCTGGAACCGTACCAGTTTCCCCAGTTTCACACGTGAACGAACCCGTGAATTCACGTGATTACTCGTTCCCCTGGAACTGTACCAGTTTCCCCAGTTTCACACGTGAATTAACCCGTGAATTCACGTGATTACTCGTTCCCCTGGAACCGTACCAGTTTCCCCAGTTTCACACGTGAACGAACCAGTGAATTCACGTGATTACTCGTTCCCCTGGAACCGTACCAGTTTCCCCAGTTTCACACGTGAATGAACCCGTGAATTCACGTGATTACTCGTTCCCCTGGAACCGTACCAGTTTCCCCAGTTTCACACGTGAATGAACCCGTGAATTCACGTGATTACTCGTTCCGTACCAGTGGAACCGTACACAGTTCCCCAACCGTACCAGTTTCCACAGTTTCACACGTGAATGAACCCGTGAATTCACGTGATTACTCGTTCCCCTGGAACTGTACCAGTTTCCCCAGTTTCACACGTGAATGAACCCGTGAATTCACGTGATTACTCGTCCCCTGGAACCGTACCAGTTTCCCCAGTTTCACACGTGAATGAACCCGTGAATTCACGTGATTACTCGTCCCCTGGAACCGTACCAGTTTCCCCAGTTTCACACGTGAATTAACCCGTGAATTCACGTAAAGTTACGTACCGGTGGAGCCGTACCAGTTCTGAACCAGTACGACACGTGTCAAACTGGTTCAAAACTCGTAAAAATAGGCAGAACACGTGTATTCACATGAATACACGTGAATGCACGTACTAATGGAGCCGTACCAGTTATGAACCAGTATGACACGTGACAAACTGGTTCAAAACTGGTTCGTTGTTTACTGGGCAGTGCTGAGCAACGTCGACGCCCCATTGAGACATCATTCGTTCGCTGCATGATGTCATGGTGAACGGCCTGGCGTGTCTCGAGTGCAGTGAGCCAACACTGAAGATCCGTGCCATCGACCGTCGCCTTGGCCTTGTGTGCCTGTTCGAGACCTACTGCATGACGTGTGGGGCAGTGCTGAACTCCACGCTGTCGTCCGATCGGATCGACGGATAGAAAGCCGGTAACGTCCCATTCGTCGTCGTGCGCCAGGCTGTGGCAGCGACCATGGACATGGGTGTAGGCCATGCGGGACTTGTGAAGCTGTGTCGCTTCATGGACATGGAGCCCGTGCACCACAAGTCCTACTCGAGACACGTGAAGGCTGTCACTGCTGCCAACATGAAGGTGGTGAGCAGCCTTTTTGATGATGCAGCCACAACCGTGTGCCAGACCTACAGAGACCGTCCCGCATCGATCACCGACGACTCCGACCTCGATCTAACCGTGACATTCGATGGGTCGTGGACGAGGAGGGGTCACAACTCTCTGTACGGCATTGGCTGTGTGGTCGATGTCGAGACAGGCCTCGTCTTGGACTTGACCGTGCTTTCGTTGTACTGCCAGCGCTGCGCGATTGCCAGGAACCAGTGTCGAGGAAACCGTGCCAAGTTCAACAAATGGCTCGAGTCGCACACTGAGTGCAACCAGAACTACCACGGCACGTCAGGAGGGATGGAGGTCGAAGCTGCAGAGATTCTGTGGATCCGATCCCTGGAACAGGGATTGCGGTACACGACGATGCTTTCCGACGGTGATTCGAAGGCTTTCAAGCACCTGACCAACTTGCGCGTGTATGACGACGTGGAGGTGCATAAGGAAGAATGCATCAACCACGTCGCCAAACGACTTGGCACAGCCCTGCGCAAGTTGGCAGCATCTGGCAAGATGGGTGGCGTCACCCTTGGAGGCCGGGGTTACGGGCGGCTGACGCAGGCCACCATCGTCAAGTTGACGGCCTACTACGGCATGGCTGTGCGTGCCCATCCTGGCAAATACAACAAAATGCATGATGCAGTGTGGGCATCGTTTGACCACGCCACGTCAACAGACGAGAAACCCCAGCACGATCGCTGCCCGGTGGGAGCTGACAGCTGGTGTTTCTACCAGAAGGCACTTGCCACCGAGCAAAAGCCAGGCCCTCACCGCATCAAAATAGACACGCCTCTGTCGCTTGAAGTCGCCATCCACGTCAAAGACGTTTACACCCGCCTTGCTGACAAGAGTCTCCTGGAGCGATGTCTGAAAGGCAAGACACATAATCCAAATGAGAGCCTCCACTCCAAGATCTGGGCCAAGTGTCCGAAGACAGGATTCGTTGGCCTGCAGCGAGTCCTATCCGCCACATGTGCTGCAGTGGCGGAGTTCAACAGCGGAGTGGAGGTGACCATGCGGCGTCTGTGTGATGTCATGGGCATCGCTTCAGGAGAGCGACTGATCACATCGGCCGAGAAGGCCGATAGAAAACGCTTGCACGAGGCTGAGGGACAGACCGAGGCTTCAACAAAAACTGCACGACGGACTCGCAGGATCACTCGTGCAGCCGATGCTGCAGCTACACGCAGCGACTATGCTGGTGGTGTATTCTAGTGAACAATTTGGCAGATGTGATGGTGTTGAAATACATGTTGTTGTGTGGTTTCAATTGAACTTTGAAGCTTTTTGTGAAATGTTAGCACTGCAGTTCTATTTTTGTATATTACATTTTTTATTGAAATGTTGAGAAACGTCAATGCCATTTTACTCAATAAAATGTTTTTTGCCGACGAGCAATCTCTTATTTTATCTAACTCGGCTATTTATTAACAGAATCCTTTGAAATTTTCAGCATTTCCCACCAAGATAATGGGCTACATTATGACAGTCTTAGTTTTAGATACAGCATTTGGATTCCATGTAATATCATGACTTTGATGAAATGTTGACTTTCGAAAAATAACAAAGATTGAAAAATTCATTTAAATTTTGTTTGTAAAGTAACGAAAAAAAACAAAGATATCATAATTTGCCATTTTATATACTTTATTGGTGTGCCAAGTTTGAATGAATTTGGTAAATCCATTTTCCAGATATGTCCATCACGGTGAATCAGCCAAAATTCAAGTTGGGGGCGATACTACCGGCCCATGGTGGACAATTTTTTTTTAATAAATCTGTAGAATTGTTTTTATGTATAACTAATGTTATTCTAACATTTCAGTAAGCTGGGTTGAAAAATAACGAAAGTAGAATCGAGGAGATCGCTGTCCCTTAAGTGATGTTCAGTAAATCAATTAATTGTATACTAGCTTACATGGGGTCAAATAAACGTTATGTTATGTTAATTATATTACTTTACGAGCAGTGTTCTACCTTGAACTGCATGAGGTTCTGGTCAGCCGGACTAGCAACTTAGAAAAGTTACTTGTCCGGTGTCATATGGAATCTCCATGGAAAATGGATCCAGATTCAATGACATATATAAACATATATTTTATATATATTCTATGTGACGCCCACCATAGAATTTGGACTCACAATGTCCCCACTATACATTTTCCATACAAAGTAAAAAGGTAAATTGTGATTGAATAATTATATCTGAGTAAGTTTAATGGAAAACAAATTTGCATTTGTTTTGTTGTTGAAGAATTCCTGATTTAACTTTGAAACAGAGCCATATTGTGAGTCAAATAAGGTTGAATTTAGGTTCTCTCATTTTGTGGTTTATGTGAGCACTGTTGAAAGGGAGACTGATCAAGCGGGTCCATTTTCTATGGGGGTCTATATACTATCTGACACCAGCAACAAAGTTACTGGTCCATATTTTACCAACTTACTAATGTCAAAATTTACTAGTGCATATGGCATGTATCCAGGGATGGGTTCAAGTACTCGAGTACCTGAGTACTTGTGTACTTATGTACAGCAAGTACAGTACTTATACGTGTACTTGCCATTTTGCTGAGTGCAGTACTTGGACCTGACCAACAAAGTATTTCGACTTGGCAAGTACTTTCCCAAATACATTTTATGTTTTCGTTAATTAAGTACTTGGCTCTATCTGAAGGATTAAAAAAATTGGCTACAGTGAAAATGCCTATATATTTATACCTACTTTGCACAAAACTTCATAACATAAAAGAAAATAATGGTGCATGATTACATGGAGGGGAGGAGAAGCACTGGCACTTACATGCATGCCAGCTGAGATTTGAAGCCTTGAATCAATTACATGCATGGGATAAACTAAAACTAACTGATCTATTGACCAGTTATACTGGCTTCAGAGGTTCGGAAACCACCAGTTCACTTGTATTGTAGACTTTTGTGGTAGATGTAATTGCATTGGCTTAAGTTAATGGCTGAATAGTAGGCTATCTGTTCAGAACCTAAGATATGTTGATGTTTAATACCTGACACTGCAGACAAGCAAGTATATTCTCAGTTATATCTACAAGACTACACATTACAGACATGGCGAACAAATCAGCTGCATTTGATCACTTTGTTGTTCCTACAAAATGTACAAGGCAAGTACAAAGCCAAGTGTAAACACTGTGATATGAAGATTTCCTCCTGCTCTGGGGCAACACCGAACTTGTTGAAGCACTTGAAGGTACTGTTATGTAATTTTTTGGCAAATGTGTACCATTATATATGTTTTTTTATTACGCCAGTATGCTATATATTAAGAGTATGTTCTATTATCGCCGATATAATAAAAACAAATTATGTTCTGAAGTACTCGTAGTTTAATGGTATTATAGGGACGGCATTACAGGGCCCAAACGCATGGAGACAACTGTATCCTAAACCGCCTTGCTGGCCTTACCATCCTAATAACCTCTGATCGTCCAGGCCTTGTCATCCACTATCCGCATGCTAAACAAATTCACACCATTGACAGACAGACAGACATAATTGTTTATTGTTTCCAATAACAGAGTAAAATCAGAATTAACATGCATTGGAACAGGTTGTAGAGGCTATGTATCCGAAGCTAACAAATCTAGACTTGCAACTTCTGTAAACTCTTGGAATAGAAGCATCAATGAAACACACAAAACAACTAATTCTAAACCAGGAAGGCAATAGAGTTGAGAGCACTCAACCAACTAAACCTAATATGGAAATCTACACTCCGACGCAAAACCAAGCAGCGACTGTTTATTGCAACAGCAGAATATGTGCTATTCTACGGATGCGAAACATGGACAATGACGAAAAACTTGACCAACAACTAGACGGATGTTTTACAAGAATGCTTCGAGCCGCAAGTAACCTTCACTGGCAACAGGATTTGACAAGCATATATCTATATAGTGGACTGAGTAAAGTCACTGATAAAATAAGAAGAAGACGACTGAGATTTAATTGCCGGACACTGCTACAGACATAACGATGAAACGGCATCTAAGACCATCTTGTGGAAACCGACACGTGGAAGAACCAAAGCAGGAAGACCAGCAGCAACTTACATCGACTGCTTAATGGAAGACGTGGATCTAGAGACAGAGGAGCTGAAGACGGCAATGGCAGACAGAGGGATCTGGAGACGGATGATTAAAGCCACTAATATTCTACCCCAGCGGCTGACATGAGTGAGTGAGTGTTGTCTATTGTAATTTATATAACATTTTCTAGGAATTAGAACTTTTATTTATGTAAACGACGCCAAGATGATCATAAAAGTATGTCTTTTTTGCGTCTTGGGTGTACGAATCCACAAATCTCCCATTGGCTCATATATTGCGCTAGTAACGCGTAAGCAAAGCGCTCGTTGCTCCACGATTGGAAAGAACAAGGGTGTTAGCAACAGCTAATAAAGCGCCCGTACGGGGTTTTTTAGTCGCCTGTATAAAATATTGCTTAACTTCCCTTTTCATTGACATGTTGGAAGGAACACGACCTTTGTATGAACGAGAGTACCCAAGTTTAAAAACCACAGAAGGCATAGGTGGATTCGAACCCCGATGCCCTCGATCGACAATCCGGTGCGACTACCCGCCCCCCCCCATCAACGATTAGGTGTCTGCACGTACGAGGCTATGGATAAAACTAGTCATGCTAAATGTTGACTTTCTAAGGATCCCAACCACTTGTAACCTATCGCTGGTCTGTACACCCCTATGTTGAGAAAGACACCCCAGTCTATTATACATGCACTCGGTGCATCAATGTTGACAGGTCGTATATCCGTATTGATTCGTAATTCCCAGGTAGAATTACGGTATATATACGTAATGATCAACAACATCACTGTTGATATTGATGGCAAAGTCCTCTAAGCGTGGTAAAGTGGTATATGTACTAAAAGGATTTCCAACGCCGTGCATCATAAATAGTCATTCACAGATGCAGAAAAAACAGTGTCGTTGTTGGTTTTTAAATAACAGAACAACTGACGCCTATTCGCCAATTCCAAAATTCACAAAGGATCACCAAACAGCCGTATTCTGGTTAAAAGGTACCGAGATGTCCGACATACTTCACCGATGTGTTGTTAGGGAAAACAATTACACGTTGGATAATTCTAAGCTGTGTCACCTCATGTGTCTCAGAACAAATCAAATCCATGCTGCATCTCATCGCTGCCAATCCACACTGATGGTAGTCTAACGCACGTGGCAATGTATATATTAAAGATATGGTATGTTTTAAGCAGAAAGCGGCTTTGGAGACTAACCCATTCTTACCAAAGTCACCACAACGTGTAATGTACAACTATTGTCCATCCAGAAAACTTTTGTTACTCATTCATTTACACGCAACGCTTTCTATTCAAATGAGTCAGTAATCGTATTAAGGGCTACTTGCTTCCGGGAAAAGTCGATTTGTAGTTCGAACGAACGTATCAGCCGGGGGTGAAGAGTAGCGCTTGGAGCAGTCACACGGACTGGATATCGCCAACTGGACAAACTTACCCACACATGTTGTCCTTTAACTATGTAGACCATTTGAATTGTGGATTAGTGTGTGTGACATTAAGGTAGCACATGGTGGACATAAGAACAACAAATATACGTCCACTGTTAGCGTAACAACACATTCAAGTAAAACACCAATTATGAAAAGGGATGGTTTCTCTTTATTGTGCAAGCAATATACTTATCTTATATGTCTACATATGTTGATGAGAACACAGTCACTACGAATCAATTAATAATATACGTTGTTAACAGGTCACACGCTTATTCTACATAAGGATAACTCTAAAAAATAAACAATTCGAACGTGAACCCTATATTTATATAAGGATGTATGTAGTTAACTGTCACAAATCAATTCAATCCATTGTTACCAACATTAACTCAGGTTATATTATATTCTACTGATCATAGTTAGCGGAACGATTGTGGGTGGCGTTATGCTCTCTTCTACCTGTAGTTAGTTTGTAATATTATACACATTCTATTAAGTGAGAATATATGCATACAGTGTATATATATATACATACACACACACACACACACATATATATATATATACATATATATGTATATATATATATGTATATTATGTATTGTAGAGCATCACTTAAGTGGTAAGCCTTTTATTCAGCATATCCCATGTGCACGCACGAACTTAGAATATATAGGCCTTGCTGGCACTGTCGAAGGACATGCATTGCGATATGGAAAATGTTATGTCCCCAACTAATGACATAGCAATGATCTCCACCGACTGTATAATATTAATTAGAATATCCCAACTCGGCTGTTAATAAAACTGTATCTTTATTTTAAAGTGTTATCTTTATCTGGCATCAAGATGGGTAACGAAGCCATGATGGATAAAAACCATGTTTTCTTTCCACCAAAAATCCAGTGCCTGGCTCGTTTAGGGACGGTCTCATCATGTCGCGAAATCCCGAAAACGTTCAAACAATCACCCAGCCCCACCAATATGTCGTATGACTTGTAATTTTGAGCGACCCAAAATTGCTTCCAAAATCACTGCCAATACAAATCAAATTCAACTTAAGTTACTAAGTTGCAAATAGATTACCCACCATGCTGCCCAGTTCTGATATCCAAAGTAACGTCATATGTGCATTGATATGTGTTTCACTCGACAGGCGGCGCCAATCCGTCGATTTAATTTCGAAGCAATTCGTAGTGAAGAACTAAACATTATTGCATGTTTGGGGATTTTGCCAACTCACGTGACCAGCCCACATTGAATACATAATTCCGGCGAATTTGCGAATCTCTGTAATATTATTGCCGCACAATTATTTACACACTAAAGCGGATTCTGGTCTTTGTGAAATGCACCGCTTGAATGAAATGTGAACTCCCATTAGTTATTAGTATACGTATTTGTTACAAAGTCGATACGGATTTAAAGACAAAACACTAAAATGACAACTATGCAGCACGGAACACTACATATAAACCTGAAAGATGTACAGTACGTACACAACACGTTACTACAGAACCAACTTAGTAACTACGATCCAAGCTATCAAGATGCGAAGATTATAGCATCCAGGGTGAGAAAAAAAAACACAATTAATATGATCTGGCATGGAATATTCGTTATCCCTGTCGAGTCTCAACATCTGGTTAAGTTACTTCGGCATATTCTCCGGCGTCACCACTGATCTTTGGGGTCTGAAGGAAGATATTGATACTGCATTTGAAAAATGAAAACAGATAATATATGAACACTCATAATAATTATGTGTGCACAAAAGCAAGCATGTATTTCAGCAAGTACTCCTGCCTGTGCATGCGCGTCAGTTTATTTTAAAATATAACATTATGCTATGTTAAGAAGATAAAATAGTTAGGATTATTAAAATGCAGAACCATAGAGTATAGGCTGTATTTCATAGAATAGCACAGTACAGCACAATATAGCATAGCGGTATAACAACATAATATACATAGCGTAGTATAATAGAGACTGTATAATATAAAATTATGATACCATAGTATATTATAGTATAGTTTATTACAATTATGTAGTGTAGTAAAATAGGAGTTAAGAATCCACAAAAGGTCATCATCTTAGTCACCCATTACTGTTCCCTGCAAAATGTATCCAAAGAGGCCGTGGTATAACTGTCCCTTAAAGATGCCACTGGCAGGTGGGATCCATAAGCAACAATTAACTGTGTTCCAAACATTGCACGTTAAGGATCTCTGGACATGATCGCTTCAAAGAACGCAAAACAGTAACATAAGCGTAAATGTACATGTACGTGTGCTCCTTCATATACTACAGGGGTGACACAGTGTTGCCCGGGAGTATTAGTGCAATGCCCGAGTGTATTAATTCAATGTAAAGCACTGGTGCACACAATGTCCCAGCGTTTCATTTGCCATTGATACCAACATATTAATCAGCCTAGATCTACTATGCATACCACTGCGAACAATCTTCCGTGGGTAATTCTACGAAGGGTCGAATAGTGGCAACACATGACACCAGCCCCCTTTGTCCACAGTTAGCTCCCCCAGCGGATAACGGTGCAAAGTTTCGTTCGGAGAGAGAGAG